>QKWP01000496.1:98681-150880 GCA_003550325.1 Gigaspora rosea | reverse complement strand
GTGTAAACTTGATGATTAACATAAATAGCCCCTTTTTGTAAAATCTTCATAACACGTTAACGTGTTAGCACGTTTGCGTGTTAAGGCGTTTGCGTGTTAAGGGTCACAGATTATAAACATTCTCGATAGTACATCAACGTGTTAAGCTTAGTAGTAGAGTTAAACAGTATGTTAACGTATCAAAATAACACATCAATGTGTCGTATATTAAATTCAAATGTATATAAACGAATGAATTTGACTTCAATAAAGAGAGAGACAGATGAAGAGGGGTTCCCTCCAATTTTACTTAAGGAAAATAAAGGAAGTAAGCTAGTGTAGAGCTGAAGAGACCTTTATTCGAGTAAATCAGAAACTTATCTCCTAGTAACTATCAGCTATTAAAGTTAAATCGGTTAAACGTATACACTCTCCCTCCTTTAATATTTTCCCTATTTTACATCTTGCTTATTATGTAATGGAAATTTGAAAAAGATGTAGATTGTTCACCTATATTTCGCAGAATATTATAACCACAATATAGAAGTTGGATTTGTTATCACTTGTATACTAAAGTTAATAATAAAATCTGTCGAATATCTGTTAAATTGAATATGAAAACAGATAATGGATCCAAGCTCTACTATAATAGATTATATACTGTAAAATTGAATAAAAAATGGTTAAATCTAACCTATGATTTAATGGTAGATCTAATATCTAGTAGTGATTTAAAAAACAAAGTCGATTCAAATATAGATATAAAACAAAAAAGACGATTTAAGTATAATTGAAAAAAATGAAACATGTGACACTAAAGGAACTACTTAAATTATTATATCATTAATAAATATGAACTACGTTTATTATTATTAATCTATTACATCAAGAATCGCCTGAATCATTTTTCAATAAGTGAAAATTGAAAAATCACAACTGTAAAGTAATGACTCTATGATTGGTACCTGGAGCAATTCATATTATATACAAAGAATAATGCCTTTATACTTTGGAGGATAACCTGTTGGTGTAAAACACACTGAAAACTGTCAAATTTGAAATAACAAAAATGCATACCATATACATCTCAAACCAAGAAGTATTATTAGTTACCAATCCATAGTTGTGATTTCTGTTATATCGTTTAGTTGATTAATAATATAATTATAGTTAGTCGATAACTAGTTGATAACTAGTTGATAACTAGCAATTAATTGTAATCGAACCAGTTGATAATAAATCGATTAGTGTTTAAGTACTATTTATTCCCCGCTTCGCGGGGAATAATGAAATATTTCCCCAGATTTTTTCAGCTCCGATAGGAGCCGAAAAGAAAAAATTTGGGGGAATATATGAATATTATTCCCTCGTAGCGGGGAATAAATAAGTTATTCTCCCATTTTATTAATTGACGGCCGGAGGCTATTTACCTATTGAGTTTGAATTAAATTGTGCTCAAAAATAATAGCAAAACCCCGTAATGAACAATTAGTAAAATGGGGAATAACTTTTTTTAAATCGATTAGTTGAAAAGTTGCCAGCTAGTAGGTTTTTCAACTAACAATTTGGAACACTAAGTTACCCTAACCAGGAATGGATGTTAAACAGTAAAAAATGAAAAATAACGTCTAGGGGCATGGTTTGAGTAATGGCCAGGATTAAGCTTAATTCAATCATAATTCGAAATTACACTTTTGGGAGTTATTTTGCATTTATACGGAAAGTCCAATTTAATAACTCTGATATAGATAATATCGAATTCAGCTGATTTGATGAATTTTATGATCATCAATAATTATTTTTTGGTAATGTTTTTGATAATAGTAATACTGTCATTTATTTGTCATTTTAATGTCATTTATAAAAATATTTTTTATGACTTGTTATTTTGCCATGGTTTTGTATAAAATTTTTTTATAATAAATGATATTGTCATTTTAAAATAACATATCATTTATAGTCATTTTCATAAAAATTTTTATGACCTTGTCATTTGCCATCACTGATTAAAGATACGATCCGGATATCCACTATTGTAATATAAAAAGAATAGCATCTCTAGCGCATATATACAATGGTGGGAATAAAAAATAAAATTCTGTTATTTCTATAGTTGGGAATACCGGAAATTTACATTTTATTCCTATTAGCATATATGCGCATACCCACGAAGCTTATCTACCTCATCTGAAAACATCTATCTGTTTCACTCTTCTATCCATAAAAGCTCAATCCGCCCACCCTTATCCGTAAAAGATACATTTGTCCTATGTATCTCCCCAACTAACCGTAAAATACCTAGAGAATAAATAAATAATTAATTAAAATAATTAAAATAACAAAATAAGTATTTTAAACAAAAAAAATATAAGCAAAAAATGAAAAAAATTAAATTAAAATTAAAAAAAATTAAAATAATGAAGATGTTATATGACTAATTTTTTTATAAAATAATTCTAAATCATATATAAAGTTTAATACAAAAAATAAAAACTTTTTTAATAATAAAATAAAAAAGTTTTTATATTAGTTATGTTAACTTCGCTAAATTATCTCTTTTTATCTTACATGTTATTGACTTTAGTCAAATAAAAAGTTTATTTTTAATAAAAAATAAACAAATAAATTATATAAAAATTAAAAATAAGTTCTTTTTAACAAAAAATAAATAAATAGATCATATGAAAATTAAATTAAAAACTTTTAATAAAAGTGCAAATTAAATTGAAAGTATGCTAATTAAAACAAATTTTGGTGCTTCTACACTATTAAAATCTACACAATCAAAATCAGAAACCAATTTAATTCTTTCAATAAAAAAATTAAAAGAGGTTGTCCTGTTTTAAATAAAGTATAGACTATGTAATTAAAGCCAAAAAAGTAAATCTTAGATATTACAAAACAAAATGTTTTCATTGTGAAATATGCTAGCAAAAAGATAGACCCTTTAAAAAAAAGCATATTAAATTATTTTTCTTTAAAAATTCGCATTATACAATAAAAATTATATATTACGTATTCAATATTGAAATATGATATATTAAATGCTATAGCACATATTAAATATTACAACATATGTAATTGTTATGGCACATGCAAATAAAAGTTATATATTATATTTCAACTATTGAAATACAATATATTAAATACTAAAATACATATTAAATATTACAGCACATGTCAATTGTTATAGCACATGCAAATGTTATAGCCCATGCAAGACGGCATATGTGAGTCAATATCCTTTGACATATTGTCATATCTAAAGTTATAGCTATTAGGATATAAAAAGGGTTACATCACCTACTCATATTCCTGCACCTATATAGTTGATATTAGGTTTGATTTCTGATAGTATCTTTTGCTATTGGAATTTAAATTGGAAACCTGATCGAAGCAGCTATTGAATTAAATTAAGAAACATTATTATACATACAAGAATGCTCTTAATACATTTAAAATCTCCTATAAAGAAAAAATAATCAAGTTTATTATATAAGATCAATAAATTTTATCTATTCTAATGATATAAATCTTTTACTAAATGTTATAAATAATATTAACGTTTGAAGATCATGATTTGAAAATATAACCTTAGAGGAGTGACAAAAATCAGGTGATTTTTTAGGAGAGAGAGGGAGTAAAAAAAGTTGAAATTATATATAAGAACCTAATTATATCTATATTAAGGAAGAGGGAAGGGGGAGGCCTCTAATAAAAAATAATCAGGTGATTAATGACATGGCCCTTACCAAAATTATCTATACTCTTTTGCTAACAATATTAACCTAAATTCTAATTGTACCATTAAAAAAAAAGATACCTCTAAAATTTAAAAATTGAACATAATAAATACATAATAGCATTATTCAAACAAATAAAAATACCATCTAATCTATTGCTTATAAGCTGCAAATACAAATGCTTTGAAAAAACTATAATAATAAAAAAAAACAAAAAAAAATTACTGTATACAAATTACAAACTAAATAGAAAGTTTAGAATACTCAAAGAAGCTTTCATCTAACTTTTAAATTACCTTTCAATTACCAAATTAATGTTTTAAAAAGAAGAAAGTATAGCTTTTAAATTTTTATACCACTCTGCAAACACATATTCATAGTTGCAAATTCAATTCACTTTAATAAGACTTTTTTAGTACAACAACAAAAATTAGCCAATTAGAATAAAAGTTTGCTATGCTACTAATTATCATTAAACATTTTTTGGACAGGACCCCGAAGAATACATATATAACTCAGATCCAGACTCAAAATTTTAATATAACTTTATACACTTAATTTTATTAAAAGCTTTATACAAAATTATCATATAAGTTCAAATTTACTATAAATAATACAATTTTAGATCTGAGTACCAGTATGATCATGTTAACCACCAAAGCCAAAAACATAATTACACAAAAAAATGTGACGAAGAGAAAATCAGAAACCTATCTAGAAAAAGAAGGGCGGTAGTTAACCATGTTCAAATTCAACAACAAAATTTTTAGTTCCGAAAATAAGCTACCCATACGATTGATGAACATTGCTACATAGTAAAGTCTAAATTTTACTAAGTAAATCGATTAAAGTCGCATAAGTAACATTGTTCAGCAGATCAAAATACGCGTACCCTGAAAATTTCATACAAATTGAAAAACTTTTTATTATTTGACTTTTAATTTTTACGTTCAACGGTTTTTTTTTATAAAAAAAAATCTGTTGAACGTAAAAATTAAAAGTCAAATAATAGAAAGTTCTCTGATTGGTATGAAATTTTCAGGATACGCGTATTTTGATCTGCTTAACAATGTTACTTATGCGACTTTAATCGATTTACTTAGTAAAATTTAGACTTTACTATGTAGCGACTATAATCGATTGACCAAAAATCGCTTTATAAGTTACTCTCGATTTTTTTCTGCATATTTATTTATTGTTTATAACATATTTATTTATCATCTACAGCATATTTATTTATTGTCTACAGCATATTTATTTATTTATTTTACTTATTAAAGTTTTGTATTCAAAAATAAGCTACCTTTTTATTGTGCTTTAAATTACTTAAAATAGTAAATAAGCTACCCATGGTTTTTTTTTGTTAAAAATCGGCAAAAAAAGGTAGCTGCAGCATACGGTATATATCTATTTATATCTACTTAAAAATTTTCCCGATGTATATATAGTATCATTATACAAAAAAAGATCGTACTTGTTATAAAGATCATCTTTGTTATACAAATAAACATCTAACTTTTCAAAAAATTACCAGTTGGTTATACAAATTTAAACATATGACATATGGAAAAATTATATATAAGTCTATACAAAGCCAGATCTCAGTATTACATATATTCTTCGGGGTCCTGAGGTCCCCCAACATAACGCAATTTTTTTATTAAAATTTGTCTAAAACTTGATCCAGTGGTCCAATTTGGATGATTTTGGTACCATTCGAATCGTCTTGAGGAGAGGATTCGAATGGTACTAATTTCATTTGATTTGGAGCACTGGGTCACGTTTTATTAACGAAATACTATTGGTTATTATGTTTTCTTATAAAATTACTATAAAATCAATAGTATTTCGTTAATAAAACGTAATCCATAATCCAAATGAAATGATTTTGGTACCATTGGATTTGTCTCATAAAGACGAATCAAATGGTACCAAAATCATCCAGATAGGACCACTGGATCATAATATATTCAAGTTTTTGTAAAATTTTATATATAAACATACGGATTTTGAAAAATTTTTTTATATAGTAGAGGGGGGTCCAGCGCTACTATGAGGGGTACATAATGTTATTTATGGATGCCCCTTTATAAAAAAATACCAAAAAAAATAAATCCAAAAAAAAACGAAACCAAAATAAAATAAAAAAATGAAAACAAAAAAAATAAACTTTATATTCCTTATATTCGCTCATATTTGCTTATATTCGTTTATATTTGCTTATATTAGCTTATATTCGCTACTTCTTGCAAAGTGCCAGAGATGTTAGAATTGGTGTTCTTGAAAGTGCTGGAAAAGTCAAGTCGTTTTCTTGCAAAAAACAAAAATGTAAGCAAACTAAATAAAAAAATAAACAAAGCCCCAAATCTCCATTTCAAGTTCATGTTTTTCAAATTCAGAAATCATCAAAGGTTTTCGCAAAGTGCCAGAATAAAATAAATTAATAAAAATAAAAATAAAAACAAATATGAAACAAAAAAATAAATAAAACGAAACCTTGCAAAAACTTGCGAAAACTTGCGTTTTTGAACTTTCAAAATTGCTGGAGAAAGGTGTTGTGTATTTTTGCAAAGTATCGAAGGACTGAGTTGGTTTGTGCAAAGTGCCGAAAGTCATTGGATTTCTTGCAAAGTGCTAGTGGTAAAGTGTAAAAATAAAATAAAAAAAATTAAAAAATAAAAAAAAATAGAAATAAAAAAAAACAAAATGAAACTAAAAAAAATGAAACGAAACTAAACAAAAAAGGAAAATGAAAAAACAATGTAAAATTGATAGAAGATTGAAATTATAACCAAAAAAAAATAAACTAAGATCTAATTTGATCTTGTAGTACAATCATCAAAAATCATCGAAACATTTCGAAAATATTAGTCAAACGTGTCCTTGATATGATCCAGGTTACAAATCGTCCTAAAATATTTTGAAAGTATTTGAAATATTAAAAATAAAAAAGAAAAAGTGTGATAGGGATGAAAGAAAAAGAGGGATAAAAGGGAGAAAGGGGTAAAAGGGAGAAAGTGGTAAAAGGGTGAGGAGGTAAAAATAGGTCGAAACGGCTTTTTTTTTTTTTTTTTTTAAGTTTTTTCACATATTTTGTAGAATATATTTTTGTGATCTATAGTAGCTTACGGATCAAATGGGCTTAAGAAATTTTGAACTCAGTTTTTTTTTTTTATTCGTGACAGGTCAAAGATCTGTTAATCATTATATATCGTTTCAAATAATTACGATTATAATTGATTTGTAGATATATAACGATTTAATATAAAAATGATATATATCAATTAAAATATATATCGATTTTAACTAGTTAATTGATATATATCGTTATTTTTTAATCGATATAAAATGATTAACTGTTATATATCAATTAATATCTATAAATAAAATTTCCTGATGGAAAGTTTTTCTAATTTAATTTTAATTAATTAAAAATATTTTTTTGCTATAAATTTGCACAATACCTGGCATAGTTTTGATATATATTATAATCCTCATTATGTATGTATATTGTGCGAGGCTAAATGAACTCTCCATGTATGTATCGCAACTACGGTAAAATCAACTAAACTACTCTAACAATGATAAGATTTCTATTTGAGGCATGGATAGACAATAGACTTGGTTCGAGTAACTAGGGTTGAATAGCTCTAGATTATGTCACGAGGCTCTAATATGCGATCACGGGATTAAAAATCTATGGTTAAGATTCTTAATTATGTTATGTGATCATAGAGTTTCTGAAATCAATCACGATAATTTAGCACAGGACATTCCGGCTTTTGTTTAAAGGTAAAGATTACTTTCGAAAACTGGAGTAAATTATAAATTGATCAAATCTTAGTGTGAGAATTAAATATTTAATATTTTGAATTATTGTTGACTTTGAATTTCATAATTTAATCAAGTATTAATTAATTGTTATTTCCACCAATAAAATTCAAATGTTCCAATAGGTTATTTCATTCTTGAAATGACCCAATAACCGGTTATTAGTTATTTGAGTCATTTGGGTCATTTTAGATCATTTGTTATTACTGTTACCACATATCTCCTAAAAAAAAAAATAATACAAGAAGTACAGAAAATGCTATCTTATAAATGAGTTATTTTTCAGTAAATTCTTTAGGTTTTTCGATAATATAATAAGATTATTTAACTAAAAAAACCTATATATTTTCTAATTGCTGATGCAGAAATAAATTCTTTCACACCAAATCCAGCAAATGTTTTTAAATTATATAATTGGTTGTTTACATTTTGAGCAATATGTACATATACTAAGGAGCATGCCATTTATCACGTGATTTTTACTATGGATACATGGTCAGAGGTAGTGATTACGTCTATATATTATATTAATTAATTAGAATTAGATAAAGTGATCATACCATACATGGATAGAGATGGCTACTAAGTAAAAAATATCACATGATAAATGGTATGCCCCTAACATATATTTTGTCTCAGCATATTCATGAACCAAATAATAAAGTACACAACTATAAAATGTACATATGCTTGTTTGCATAATTAAGGCATGTTTCGCTTTTTTTATTTTCACATAAATAGCTTGCTTTAACTATTACAAAAAATAAGTTGCTTTGTACTTGTTGGTGAAATAAGCTGTTAGTGGAGTAGTTGTTGATGAATCGTGCAGTCTACAGAATGAGATTTCGGTGAATTAATTGTCAGTAAAACATATTGTTGACGAAATAAATTTTCCGGTAAATTAAGCTTTTCGGTGAAGTAATTGTTGATATGTCGCAATGTCGACAAAAAAGCTTTTTGGCGAATTAAGTTTGTCGTTGAATTAATTGTTGGCAAATTTAGTGTCGGCAAAATAAACATGTCGGTAAAATGAACATTTTTTGGGGATTTGATTGTCGGTGAATTAAATGTCTATGAAGTAAACATATCAGTGAAGTGAGTTCGGTGAAGTGTTGTTTTTACGAAAGGAGTGGCAGTAAAGTGATACATATCTAGTATAATAGCTGACGTTTGCTATAACTAAGTTTTTGTATATAACTTTGAAATTAGATATGATGTAAAATATAATATAAGGTAAAAGGGGATAATTTGGCAAATATGCGTAATTTGGTGAATTTTAATATCTCTTTATTTAATGATCAGAATTGAATAATTTTTATATCTTTCGATTCATCTCAATGAGCCAAATCGAATAGTACTAAGCTCACCTGGTTCTGATCACTGGGTCACAGGATATTTTCGATTCTTTGTCATGTTTACACTTTGTCAAAATACCCCAAGGAACATTTTCGTGCAATATATAATCGATGATATTTTGTAATCCAGTGATCAGAAACGGATAAACTTTATATTATTCGATTCATCTTATTAAGACGAATCGAATAGTATAAAAATTATTCAATTCTTATCACTGGATCACATAAGATACTATAAATTCACCAAATTAGGGAGCTTCCAGAAATTATGTGATTTTTTAGTGGGTGGGTGGGGTCCCGAAAATATCAGGTTATAATTATAATTCTGGTCAAATTTTTATAATTCTGGCCAAAAGTATAAAATTATAAAATTATTAATAACTATTGTTCTACTGAACCAATTTAGATGATTTAACTATAAAATGTTCATCTTGCTGAGACGATTCTAACAAGCCTAAAATCGCTAAAATCTAATCACAGGGTCCCAATACGTTCAACTTTTGTGTAATTTTAATAGTGATTTTTTAGAATTACTAAGTAAATTTCTTTAATATTGAATAACTTTTGATCCCCCTGGCCCGTTTTGGATGATTTAACTACCAAAATGTTCGTCTCAGCATGACGATTCTGACAAGCCCAATATCGCTAAAATCCAATTACTAGATCCCAAGATCGATAAAGATATGTATTGTTAGATAATCATTTAATTAAATTTGATTAAATGATTGTCTAACAACACAAATCTTTATCGATCTTGGGATCCAGTAATTGGAATTTAGCAATTTTGGGCTTGTTAGATTCGTCTTACTAAGACAAACATTTTGGTAGTTAAATCACCCAAAATGGGCCAGTGGATCAAAAGTTATTCAATATTAAAGAAATTTACTTAGTGATTCTAAAAAATCACTATTAAAATTATACAAAAGTTGAATTATCTTGGGATTCTGTAATTAGATATTAACGATTTGGGGCTTTTTAGAATTGTCTCAGCAAGACAAACATTTTGGTAGTTAAATCATTGAAATTGGTCCAGTAGAGCAATAGTTATTATTAATTTTATAAATTAAAACATATAATAAATTTTAAAAAATATAAAATTTGATTGGCTAATAGAGTATCAGGTGTGGGTGGGTGGGATAAAATTTTGAAATTTATTAGTAACAAAATATTACATAATTTCTGAAAGCCCCCTTACCCCTACCTCTCTAAAATTAAACAGTTAAAATTAAAAATTAAAAAATATAAGCAAAAAAAATAAATAAAATTAAAAATTAAAAAGTAAAAAAAAAATATCGAACATCGGGAAAATAAATAAGGCGCAAATCTGCACAAATCTGCGACCCTGGAAAATTTTAACAAATTTTGCAATAACTTGTGATCCAGTGGTCCAAATTTAATGATTTTGGTACTATTCGATCTGTCTCGATGAGACAGATCGAATGGTACCAAAACCGTTAAATTCCAATTACTAGAACACAAGAAAATTCCATTTATGTGAATTTTATAAACATTGAACGATCTTGCCAACCAGTGGTCCAAATTTAATGATTTTGGTACCATTCGATTCCTCTCGATGAGACGGTTCGAATAGTACCAAAACATCAAAATTGGATCACTGGTTAACAAGTTATTCGTGAAAAACGATTTGCGGCGCAGTTCTGCGCAGAAATTTAAATTTCTTTTTTAAATTTCTGCGCAGAATTGCGCCGCAAATAGTTTTTCATGAATAACTTGTTAACTAGTGATCCAATTTTGATGTTTTTGGTACCATTCGAACTGTCTCATCGAGAGGAATCGAATGGTACCAAAATCATTAAATTTGGACCACTAGTTGGCAAGATAGTTCAATGTTTATAAAATTGCACATAAATGGAATTTTCTTGTGTTCTAGTAATTGGAATTTAACGATTTTGGTACCATTCGATCCGTCTCATCGAGACGGATAGAATGGTACCAAAATCGTTAAGTTTGGACCACTAGATCACAAGTTATTGCAAAATTTGTTAAAATTTTCCAGAGTCGCAGATTTGTGCAGATCTGCGCCTTATTTATTTTCCCAATAAAGTTAAATTAAAAAATAAAAAAAAGAAATAAACAATAATAATAAAAACAATACCGAAAAAAATAAATAAGAAAAATAAATACCAGTAAAAAAAAAAAAGAAAATAAATACTAGTAAACCGGTAAAAAAAAAGGAATTTATAATTAATTGCACTCCCTATTATAATTATGGATCATTGATTTTGTGTAACAAACCATTAAAGAAATTTTTATCAAAGCAAAAAATAAATTTAATTAATATTAGGGTTAGGGTTAAGGCCTGGAATGAAGTAGGAGTATAGTTTATGCCAAAATTTCACGCAGAGTATTTTTTATTAGAACTCCAAAGGTGGTTCATAGGCAAAATTTTTAATTAATAGAAGGGATGCAATATATTGCAGGTGCAATAAATTATAAACCCCAAAAAAAAAAATAAAAAAAAAATAAATAAATAAATAAATAAATAGAAAAACAGAAAAAAAACCTGATTTGCAAATGATTGATTAGTAAAAAAAAACTTACTGTAACTTCGATAATTTAAAAACATTATCGATAATTTAAAGAAAACACTATACATCGATATAAAACAGGTTTGCTTCGGGTTTATAAACCAAAGTAAACAAAATAATATATATAAATTTATAAATTCGGTTTTATAACCCGAAAATAAGCTAACCCATCAATTGAGTGTAAGTCTTTTAAAACCTGTATATCCTGAAAATAAACTAATCCTGGTTTTTTTTACTCAAAATCGTCCAAAAAAAGGTAGCTTATTTTCGGGAATATACGGTATTAGTTTTCGCTTTTTTCTTTTTTTTGCGCGTGTTCAGATTCTTCATTGGGCTGATCTGGAATAGTAATTTTGCACTCTCAGATCGGTTATTTCCTCTCCAAGAGTTTGTATAACTTGCGAATAAGTAGATGTTACGTTGACGTACTATCTAGAATTTTATAATTCTTATCCCTTAGCACGTATCGTACTAACACGTTAATGGTGATTATATGTCAATCATCAAGTTTACACAAATTTTGACTATCATATCATTACTAATAACCCAAATGATCTTTAAATAACCCCGGTCATTTGCAGATGATCATAGTCATTTGGTTATGAGTCATTTGCAAATGACCCAAAATTCAAATGACCTATAATAACCGGTCATTTCAGAATCATTTGAGATCATTTAAAAATTTTTCAAATGACCAGGTCATTTAACATCACTGTGTAGTAATAATTATAGTTCAAATTCAAATAATAATATAATTAGTAAAAATAATATATTATTCTCATTTATAAGAAAAATTTTCAGATATAGCAAAAAACGAATTCGTCTTTTGCTATATATTTATACAGTATACATGATTTTACTTGCATCTTTCCGTGTTTTTACAGATTTATCAGCTTCTACATACTGATTTCTGATGTTTACAAATATTTAGTAAAGTTTATGATTTTATTTTACATGCTGGTCCTGTGTCTATTCCGTGTATGTCTGTATATCTCCATGTTTTGCTACATGTATTTACATATCTTTGCATGTGCCCTTTTCTTATAGGAAGGGCTATAGCACTAAACATGATATTAGTAATAATGTACTACCCCATGACGGCATATTATTACTGATTAATCATTGATCCTCATGACTCTGCCGTCGGAATTTTAGTTGGAAACCCGATTGGCACTTGTTTAAATTAACGTACTAATTTGATCACGAACCGTTCCAGAATTACCAAATTTCTACTACTACTAATAACCTATCTTTTCGACCTCACCTCTTATTTTACAACCCTCCGCCTCAAAATTCATTTGCCTAACTAATAATTTACTCTCTTTATGAATGAAGCAGGAATACTAAGTATTTATCTACAAAAAAATAAGATTAATCAGCAAAGAGTAATCAAAGGACCGCATCTGCATCCTGTGCAACTCAAACTTTGTTGGTATTAAGAGAAAATTTGAATTGTTTTTGCTACAGTAAAATCTGTCATTTGAATTTTGGTTCATTTTTACCACTTTACTAGGAACATAGTACAAAATACGAAGTGTATGGTTAACAGACAACTATTTGTAAGCGATTGCTTGAATATTATTGGATGGCATATTCAAATCAATCATTTGATGCGCATTAACATCATGTGTATAAACAAGTATACTGGTTTGGTTTAATTACCAATCCGGATAAGATCGGTACTATAGCTAGATTATTACCATATTCGGAATTGGTGATAAACAAATATATAAACAATATATTAGTAAATCTGTTTTAGGCCCAATAAAAAGTTTTTTTTGTACTAAGTAAATATTATTTTTTGATATAAGTTAAGTTGTAGAGCAGGTTTTTGTGCATCTACTAGTAAAATTTCATTAAAATTGGACCAGTAGATAAGAAGATATAAGTAAAAATGTCTTTAAAATTCTTTAAATCATATAAAAATTTTATATATATATCGGGAAAATAAATAAGGCGCAGATCTGCACAAATCTGCGACCCTGGAAATTTTTAACAAATTTTGCAATAACTTGTTATCCAGTGGTCCAAATTTAACGATTTTGGTACCATTCGATTTGTTTCGATGAGTCAGATCGAATGGTACCAAAATCGTTGAATTCTAATTACTAGAACACAAGAAAATTCTATTTATGTGAATTTTATAAACACTAAACGATCTTGCCAACCAGTGGTCCAAATTTAATGATTTTGGTACCATTCGATTCCTCTTGATGAGATGGTTTGAATGGTACCCAAAACGTCAAAATTGGATCACTGGTTAACAAGTTATTCATAAAAAACGATTTGTAGCGCAGTTCGGCACAAAAATTTAAAAAAAAAATTTAAATTTCTGCGCAAAACTGCGCCGCAAATAGTTTTTTATGAATAACTTGTTAATCTGTGATCCATTTTGACAATTTTTTTTTTTAAGTTTAGAGGCCGTGTGCTATGGCCGGGATTTTATTATAAGTTATAGTGACGTAATATTTGTTACATGAATAAGGATACAACTAGCCATACGTGCACTTTTGGTGCCTAATTTAAGTAGTCCGCCCGAAGGTTCTACTAGTCCGCCCGAAGGTTCTACACTAGATGCTATACCTACAACCCAACTACAGGAATTGTCTATTTAAACTCTCTGGTTCATGGTCCTCCTATTACTACCCGACACACTACATTTAATGCAGATATTGTGGACCACAACAGCATGACGGAAATTCTAATATGCATAAGTATTACACAAGATTTTTATATAAAAATTATATAAAAGGCGGATGTGTTATATGGTTACACATCAAAGGAATCGCTCATTCTTTATGAAACTTTGCAAAACCGTTTGTTAGGTGTATTGCAAGTAAATTTTAGTGACTCATCACTGAGATCATGTAATTTGCAGGACTTTTATTAGAGGCAGTTTTTTTTATAGCAGGTAATAATATATAAATAAAATTATTATTATTATTTTTTTTTTAATATTTTAGTAACGATTCAGAAAGATAAGATTAGCAGTTTTGTTATTCGTTCTTTAGCTGCCTTATATTTGAACTGTACAGAAGATTTCTAAAGTTCATGGCTTTTATAAGGTGTAATTTTTGTAATAAGTATTAATATATACATACTGTATTCTTTTTAGTACCGATTATGAAAGGTTATTATGTAAGTATTAACATTAAAGCAATATAGCATTTTCTGTGTTTTTTTATTTTATATTCTTCGCATTTACAAATCTCTTACTTTAAAATATTTAGGTTCTTTATAAGTTGTAGAAATTGTATAATTTATAGTTTATTGTAGTTCGCTAAGTTATACTATAGAGTTTGTAGATGCATATGTGTAAACGTACTTATAACTATAAAATTAGTATATTACATAGTGTATTAACTAATAACAATTGTAAAGATAGAATAAAAAAGAGTACTTTACTATTTGTCATTATATATATAATTATAATAAAATTTGCAATGAAACAAATAACTTTACTCTTGGGTATTTCAAGTTAAATATTAACAGAATTAATTTTTTAATCGAATTTAGACCTACGTTACGTACGTATGTACGACCAAATTTTAGCTATTATACATATAAATTACTGTACCAGTTACAGTATTAATAAACATTAGCCAATCATATTTGATGATGATCATCTGACATAACAGCCAATAAAAAAGAACTTCTGTCATGCTGGCCACAACCCTTTTAGGCAGTGTTGTACATTTTCACTGTCCCAGCCTTTTTTTGGTATGTCCCAACGTCCCAACGTCCCAGCGTCCCAAGTGTCCCAACTATGTCCCAAGCCTTAGGGCAGTGTCATTAATCACCTGATTATTTTTTATCAGAGGCCTACCCCCCCTCCCTCTTCCTTAATATATAAATAGTCAGGTTCTTATATATAATTTCAACTTTTTTTACCACCCTCCCCCCCTAAAAAATCACCTGATTTTTGTTACTCCCCTTAATAATTAATAAATTAATTTAAAAAAATATATGATTATATATTTCTTTAAGTGCTAAACACATTTTTAAAAAAATTTAATTAGATTATCTTAATAAAATTTTAAGTAATTTCAATTTATAAAATTGTCCCAGAATGTCCCAAAATGTCCCAACGTATGTCCCAACTGTCCCATGTACAACACTGCTTTTAGGTATCGACGATCTAAAGGCTACTTTACTCTCGCACAAGAGCCTACCGGAACAAATTCCATGTCCCATACATGTACCATTGCCCGGATTTGGTAACCGAGGCTACCTGCCCTTATTAGGTTCATTCTGATCGTAGTATCCGCCTTTTCTAGTGCATACCGTAGGACCGATTTTCACTACCTCCTAACTCGGGTCTTGCCAAACGGGTTCTTGTGGGTTTTTTCCGGTTTCCTGGATTTGTGATGTAATACATACATCATTGTGCCCGCAGGCTCCCATTCAAGATGGTGGAACCAAGGTTACAGGTTTAGCGCCCAACCGCTCATAAGCCACAATTACCGAACGCAGATTTAACTTCAAAACGTCGCCAGTGGGATTCGAACTGTCAACCTGCCTCCATTTTGACATTTTTGGTACCATTCAAACCGTCCCATCAAGAGGAATCGAATGGTACCAAAATCATTAAATTTGGACCACTGTTTGGCAAGATCATTCGGTGTTTATAAAATTCATATAAATGGAATTTTCTTGTGTTCTAGTGATTGGAATTCAACAATTTTGGTACCATTCGATCTGACTCATCAAGACGAATCAAATAGTACCAAAATCGTTAAATTTGGACTACTGGATAACAAGTTATTGCAAAATTTGTTAAAATTTTCCAGGGTTGCAGATTTGTACAGATCTGCACCTTATTTATTTTCCTGATGTACAGGCCTGATCCAGATTTTGTATTACCTTGTTTATATATTTGGTTTGACCCAATTCTAAATATAAAAATATTGCCGATCTTATCTGGATTGACAATTAATATTATATGAAAGCATTTTTTGTTTAATTCAATTTTGATAAACTTGTGGCTATGCACATCTTCTAAATTCTAGCACGAGCATTCATACCTGTTATGCCTTGCTATTTATGGTAATAAATTTGAGAATAGTATGATATTCCGCTTGCTTTTTATAATTATTTTCAAAAATTCTTCTGCTTGTGATATTTGTTATTTTTATTACTTTCTGAAGAATATTTGATCTGTATGAATGTTGTAATTTTATACTATAGATTTTTATTTTTTTCGCTTGCTATAATTAATCTATATTGAAGTACGAAAGTGTATGTTTTATAGACAACTATCTGTGTATAAAATATTGGATCTTATTGGATGATATATTCAGTAACATCACATGTATAATTGCTTAACTTAAATTAAATAAGATTTGATTTATATATATTAAAGATTATATGTATTAAATATTGATTTGCTTATATTTTAATTTGTTTAAATTGATTTTTGTGAATTTCATTTTAATAAACTTGTGGCTGTTCACAGCTTCCAATTTTGGCACGAACGTAGGTACATACAATACTTACTATTTTGGTATCAATTCAAGAATAAAAAAGATATAGTATGAATTTCCGAATTTGTTCAATTTGTGAATTTCACATTTACTTAGTTTGTTGCTTGCTTTTTTTCGAAATTCTTATACTTGCGATTTTTGCTATTTTTTACTAATTTTTAATACTGCTTGATCCGCATATATATTTTAACGCCCTTAAACAACTTTTTTAAAATTGAGAAATGTGAATTTGTAAATTTTGCTTCTGTTTTTTTGATTATCATTTTGTATAATAGTCTTCTCAAGTTTAAGAACAAATGTATGAACAAGTTCAAAAACAAGACCAATTGTTCCACAATAGTTGATAGAAAGAAAAAATATCTAGTTTAATAAAAAATAGTAAGCATATTAGCAAATATTAGGAAAAATTACATTCCACTAAATATTTAGATTTTTGATCAGAATTTTTGTTGTCCAAATTATCTGATTATTAATTCTCCTAGTGATTCTTGTAGTTCATAGTTTTATGTCAATCTACCAACTAATAAAATCATGGTTATATCCAGAATATGATTAGTATGCTAAAATTAATACATATATTATTATTATGCTTTAATGCTTTTGATTAGTTATACAAACTGTGATCAAAATGCTAGAACTAATATATCGATGAGCAAGTCATGATCAAGAATGTCATCAATTTTGACAATTGTTTCATCATGATAGTACTAAATCAGCCTTAACCACATATAGTAATTTGTAATGATAAATTAAGTATTGTACCAAAATATTTTTATGTACATCAAATACTAATTAGGCATTGGCCCACTTATGTTAAAACAGGCTAGATAATTTGTTAATGTGAACTAGATGATATGCTAATGCAGACCAAATAATCTTATATTAAAAATCCTACGCATGGCCCATCACTACTAATAACAGGTTTTCCCTTAATTGACACTCATTACATAAATTATATTTACAAAACTAGTGAAGCAAACAAATTATAAAACTTATATTTTATTTATGCAATATCTTAAAATTTTCAAAATTAAAAATAAATTTTTAAAAATGATAAAGCTGCCTGATTCTAAAAATAGAGATTATGTGCAATACCACGAAGGTATTCTATGAGAAACCAATGATTACGAGCATTATACACTGACTGTATACGTAGTTCACATTCTATAGTCTGTCTTCTCAATAGTGGTCTCAGCGCACCTCGTAAAACTGCCTCAATACTGACCTCAACTTTGTTCTGTTCTTTTCGAAGTTCTTTAATTATCTTAAAAACCAAGATGTACACAACTTACCAACGTCTCCCATCTTTGGTGCCAGCCCTCCACTGCATTCTGAGTTCTTGGGTAAGCAAACTCAATATTTTCAGATACAGACCAAAAATTGGGGGAAAGGATAGTTCAGACCAAACTAAAGTGCTATTCCTATGCACATGTCTAACTCTACCATGGACATAATTGTCCTCGAACCACTGAACGACGTCATGAACCTCAACTGGAATATGAACCTTTAATTCATCAAACACGGCAGGTATTTCACTAGGTGGCAAAAATGCAAGGGCAGAAATATGCCTCATCTTTTTTTAATTGATTATTAATAAATTTTTTTTTTCGTCTTTTTTATATTTTTTATTTTCTATTTATTAATATTTATTATTATTATTATATTATTTTTATCTTTATAACTTAATTAATTTATTTTTTTTTATTTTTTCTTTTTCCCCATTACACTTTTCAGAAAATAACTTCGTCATTGGCTTCATCTATTTTGGAGCAACCTTTCTTTGTTGTTGGTAGGGTTCCTCAAATTCAAATCAAATCAAATATTGGATCAATTTAAATTTGATCAAATCAAATTAACTCTGATTTGAATTTGATTTGATTCAAATATTTGAATTTGAATTTGATTTGAATTTGAATTTTTAATAGTAATTTTCAAATCAAATCAAATATTTGTCAAATCAAATCAAATTTGGCCATATTTGAATTGATCAAATCAAATATAGTCAAATTTGAATTTGATCAAATATTTGATTCAAATATTCGAAGATCAAATCAAATTGTGGAACCCTAGTCGTTGGTGCCATCCATTTTGGAGCAACTTCTGTCGCTGGTTGTTCGTCGATGGCTGCCACTGTTGGTGTTGTCCATTTTGGTACAAGCATTTTTTCGTTGTTGGCGTTGTTAGTTTAGTAGTATTTTTATTGTGTTTTAGTAACTTTCACGTTTTTTTTTTTAGGATCTTCAGGTACAGTTTCGGATTTCGGTATTGGAGTCGTTAGTCGGTACTTTGTTGTTGGTGTCGACCATTATTTATCACTGGTGGCATTGATGTTTTTTCTTTTTCGTTATATTTTTGTTGACGTGTCCTAGTTCTAAATACTGGAGTCAGTTAAAGCGGAGCGAGATTTTAGGCACGTGATTGTCTACAAGTCATGTGGTGTGTAGACAATCAATGCACAACCGGATAAACATATTGATCATGTGCATAAATTTGGCCAATAACCAACATCGATTTTTATTAAATTTTTAACCAAATTTAGTTGCTTCGCAGTTGTTACTTTTGCTAAATTTTTCAAAGTACTTGTAGTTGTTACTTTTGTTAAATTTTTCAAGGTACTAAATTTTTTTTTTGTTTTTTTTAGCCTTCGAATACATGCAATACCTTTTTTTTTTTTGTTTTTTAATCGATATTAAAAATCGGACGCAGGGAAACTTTTACCTTGGAAATAAATGCATCTGCTTCATTGGCTCCACCTTTTTCTTCGACACTCTGGTATTTTTCTTGTAGTCTTTTGGTTAATTCGTTCATGGTAAGCTGTTTATTTTCTGCACTTTTTTCTTCTTCACTTTGCTCTGATATTTCAATATTGACTAACTCTCGACCTTCATATACTTCATACCCTCTTTTCTCGAAAATTTCCTGAACCATTCTCCAGGCTTCAGCAGTCAATAGTTGGTAAGAACCATAGCTATATTCGTGAAATATATGTTTGCATGGCAACATATAATTATTACGAAACAAGCAGTCACAATCAAGAAAAGTAAGCCCCGGGGCACCTTTACCTTTCGCCAACCTATCTATTACTGCGCTTGCCTCTTTTATAATCATTAATTGCATAGGATAGAGGAACTTATGGATTTCTTTAATGATTTCTTCTTCGATACCATAAACTGACACTTTTTTTGTACAAAAATTAAAAGCAGCACTTTTAGCATTGATTTGTTTCTTACAATTAAGAGCAATAATCTTGTAGGATGCACCGATTAGTCCATGCAAATAGGACATCATAGACTTTAGCTCACTATGAAATGACTCCAACGCATTGGTAGAAGTTACTTGGAGCAAAAGTAGTGAATGATTTCATGCCCAAAAGGCCCATTGGTGAGTATTATTCGCATAATTCCGTTTAACATAATTGCGAACAGCGGGGACTGGGCAAGTATTAATAATGGTTTGAACAAGTTGCTTTGTTTTTTTAAACATAGCTTCCATCATAATTTTTCGAGCTTCATTTTCATAAATTTTTGAAATCCACGTGCACATTATATGGATAGTGCAAAATAAAATTCTGCACTCTTGTTCTCCAGCACTACAACCAGGGAAAGCTTTTTTTATACCATTAGCTTCGGTACTGCTTTGGTCGATTAGAATGTACCGGGGCGTCCAACAGCGGCATTTTCTTCGAATTAATTGCAACGCCATCGCGATGGTTGCACTATCCTCAGTATACACAAAAAAATGTAAGCCGCTTTCCCAGCATTCATGGTTGTCTCAAACATACAAGGTGAAGAGCTTCCAACTGTGTTTATTTGTCTTGTGTGTCGAATCCATTAATGTGAGCCAACTGTGGTGCTGAATTTTTTCTATTCGGCAAAAATTCATAAAAATTATGCCTTCTGTATGATTTGCAGTTTGTTGAGAAACATGAAAATGTTTTATATGATATTCTTCGCTTTTTAAATATAACAAGGTCTCGGATATATCTGTTTTTAAACTTGCACTACCTACTAAATGCGCATTCATAGGCCTCTGGAGTTTATATTTTATGTTCGCTACCTCTCTATGTCTTAGATATTCGATGTTATCATTTAGCCCTAAATCATTTTTTGCAAACTTTCTAACCGCGCTGATAATCGCTACTGGCGCATAATTCTTGACCGCCTTATTTGTGACCAAGGTACGAATAGTACTTGAACGTTTATTCATATCACTTTCATTTAAAGTATGTATATGATCCGGAGAATCTTTGAACCGTTCAATTCGAACTATTTTAGAAGAAACAGACCATGTTACTTTAATTTTGGCCTCGCAAATACCAGCTAGCCGAACGTTGGTTTTTCTCTTTTTATCGTCTGATACACTCTCTTGTCGTGTACTTGAATTTCTATGCTTCATGAAACGGCAAATGTACATTTTTCAGGAAAGTTTGTTTGAGCTGAATTGCGTCCATATATTTGTGACCAAAGGCCACAAATTATTATCAAACTCTTCATCCAGAACTTCAAAGGGATCGCTTACATTAAAAAAGCGTGACCATATATTACTCTCTTCATTTTCCTTGTCCATAACATCCACAAAATAACCTGTAAAAAAAAACTATATATATGAAATATATATATATATATATATAAAGAAACTTTTCCAGTTTTTTTTAAAAAAAATATAAACCTTTTCTATCTAAAAAAAAAAACCTTTTTTTATTTACTGTATCTGTTTTTTAAATCATGTTGTCAAAAAAAATTTTTTATTTTATTAAAAAAAAAATTTTTAAAGATTATCTAATCGTACTGATGCATATGATCGTAGAAGTTATTTAACACATGACTTGTAGACAATCACGTGACTAAAATCTCAGTCCGCTTTAACCGCCCCCTAAATACGCTCTTTAGTTTTTCTCTTGTTTAGGTTCTTCAGCTGATTTCGTGATTGTCTCAGTTGATTTCAACATTGCTTCGAGTGCGTTTTAGAGATTTTGCTTTGGATGCCTATTAGTTTTTTTGATGTTTCTTGTATGACTACATGGTGTCTTGTTGCCGATTTCAACATTGCTTCAAGTGTGTTTTAGGGTTTCTTGTCATAGATTTCGTTTTGGGCACCCTGTCAGTTTTTTTGAGTTTCTGTATGAGTTCGTGGTTATCTCTTCTTGGGTCTCTGCGCGAGTTCATAGTTGTCTCTTCTTGGGTCTCTGTATGAGTTCGTGGTTGTCTTTTTCTGGGTCTCTGTGCGAGTTTGTAGTTGTCTTTTTCTGGGTCTCTGTGCGAGTTCGTGGTTGTCTTTTTGTGGGTCTCTGTGTGAGTTCATGGTTGTTTCATTCTTGGTCTCTGTGCGAGTTCATAGTTGTCTTTTCTTGGATCTCTGTATGAGTTCGTGGTTGTTTTAAGTGTCTTGTTGCTGATTTCAATGTTGCTTGGTGCGTTTTTGGGTGTCTTGTAGATTTTACCTTGGGTACCTTGTTAGTTTTCTTAATTAATATATATGTAGTTGCTGATACTGTAAATAGCAAATTGGCAATTTGCTAGCATATATATTAATTGAATTTAAAATCCATATATGATTGTAGACGGTGTAAATATAAGTAGTAAAACCTCTGGCAAGCTCTAGCCATACGAATGTGATGGATAACTATCTTGCTAAGTCTGCTAGCTTATATTTTTTATATGTCTTTATCTTCCAGCTTACCATGAGATCATTGATTTTAAATTCTTTTATATTTATTTTATTTTTTATATTTTATTTTTAATTAATATATATGTAGTTGCTAATATTGTGAATAGCAAATTTGCTAGCATATATATTAATTAAAATTATTACTTTTAGGGTTAGGGTTAGGGCATATTAGTTAGTACATATTAGATTTTTTTAGTATAAATTATGTTATTAAAGTTAGTTTGTTAAATTCTTGTTAAATTTGTATTTATTATATAATTGTATTAGTTAAAAGCAAATGTTTAAAATGTTTGTTATTCTATATTATATAAATAAAAAATTTTAAATGATTTAATTAGTATGTATATGTTGTGCGTCAGATTAAAACTTTTGTCAGATTGAATCTGATGCACGTCAGATGACTATCAGTTGACCAGCACTAAATAATCGGCAACAACTGGCCTAAACTAACCTCTAACTTTACTATAATTTTACCCTAACCCTAATCTAATTTAGGCAGGGTCTAATTTGACGCAAGAATCGATCTGACGCACGACATATATATTTTTTTAATAAATTAAAATTAAAATGAAGTAGCATTATAATATTATTACAGAATTTATATATGCGATATATAGATATATATACAGCATAAATACTATATGTGTACTATATGTGTCCGACATGTGTCCGATATCCTACATGAACTCTACACATATCGGTTATATGATGCATTACAAATTTATATATGCAATATGTACCCGATATATATATGGCATATATACTGTGTATATACTATATGTTAATGATGCTGCCCGAAACTTCATAGTTTCAGATTAACCGAAACTGAAACTAGTATTACCAGTTTCGGGCATTACCCTTCTAGCTGAAACTTGCCTAAACTCAATTAAAATTCCGAATCTCCAAAACTATACTAAAATTCCGAAACTTGATTAACCAATAAAATTGAAAATTTAATGGATATTATTTCATTCATAACAATTACATTTCTGATACAATCCCCCCTTTTCTAACAAAATTTCTTCTCAGACATAAACATTTTTTTGACAACCATTTTCATGACAAACCCTCCCTAAACAACTACTTATCCAATATCTTCCCTTCATTCTCTACACAACTACTTATCTAATAACCATTATTCAAAAAACATTTCCAGACAATTACCACTTCCTGATTCCAAATAATACCCCTTCCCTGACATCATCTTTTTTTCCTCAACGCTACCCTTCCCTGATTTTCCAATATAACCCTTACCCTTCTCTTCTTTTTCCAATACCACCCTTTCCTGAATACTCGACACCCTTTTCCAAAAGCATCGTTTAAATTAAAAAAAATTTTTTTTTAAAAAAAGTCCGAATTAAAAAACAAAAAATTTCTATTTTAAGCTAATTTTTTTAAAAAATAAAAATAAAAATAAATAAAAAAATAAAAAAAATAGTTAAATTTAAAAAAAAAGTAAAATTTTTTTAATGTTAGAAGATCAAAAAGCATTGCACACTAGTGTATACTATTATTTAGAATAGATCTGGCTAGTAGCAGTTCCAGATATTAAATAAAATTTAATATCTGGCATTACTAGTATCTAAATAATAATAATAGTGGCCGACTGTTTTATATAGTGCTGAAACTACTAGCTGATACTATGCATCACGAATTTAAACGATGACGGCAATACTTAGCTGCAATTATTTCGATTTTTGGGAGTATTGCACGGCTCAGTTTATACACCAATTGCATAATGTATTCTGCGAATTCTCAATAATGATTATTCAATAATGTTGTAAGTTCTTTATTGAGAATGGGTTGCATACATAAGCACAATTGATGTATAAATTGAAATAAGATATGCTTCTAGAAATAGAAATAATTGTAGCCGGGTATTGCCGGCATCGTTTGAATTCGCGATGCTTAGTGTGATTTTCTATACTGTATAAAGCAGCCGGCTTCGATAAGTTTAAGCTACCACGAGATGGGAGATTCTTTGTGATTCTTATAAATTATATGAGTGGAGGTTTGGGTACAAATTTTGCTTCTAACAGTGATGGATGTGGTCCTGCTCGTAGTATACATCATTTTATATGCTCTACTTATTTGCGTGGATAATGAGAGTACAAATTTTGACTATTTCGGATTAGCCCGATGAAGAATCCGAACATGCGTAAAAAAAGAGAAAAGCGAAAATATGCAAAAAAAAATAATGTTTAATTCGATCTTGGTGTACTAATTTAAAATGACGTGAATGAAATTTACATATTAGATATAGTAAGTATGATTCTAACTCTATACCCTATAGCCTTTATCGTTAAGGTCCTATCTCTAAATTTTTATCTCAAGCACTTTTCATTTTTTGTTTGTATTACCTGTGCAAATAAGTAAAATGCGTTTATACTTGCCCCTGACAATGAAAAGGTACTGTTATTTCATTGTAGGTACTGTTATTTCATTGTGATCCTAAAGCAATTAACGACTAACTCATATCTACTTATTTGACTTTATGTGCATCTTTAAGCCTGATTCTGTCTTCATTTTTTCGATTTGTTGGTAAGTCAACATGAATAAAACAAAAAAAAATTTTTCAGGCCGATCATTAAAATCACATGTAATATAAAGTTTGTAATCCTCACAAGCATTACATTACATGTCATATTAAAATTTGTTTGGCTAACAAATTTTAAATTTTTTCAATTTTAAAAAATGACAGTTTTTTTTCTAATAACAACATTTTTATTTAAATATTTAAATGATGCTTTTTTTAAATAATTTATTTTTTTTAAATAGCCAAAAATAATTATTAGTTAAGGGTAAATAATAATGAGGAAATAATTGTGTTGGGTAGTGTGTTTGGAAAATAATAGAACGTTGTTAGAAGAGTTTTGTTAGGGAATGTTTGTGTTAGTGAAGTGGTGGTGGTGTAGAGAAGAGGTGATTGTTGGTAAACGATGGTTGTTGAGAATGTGCTAATTGTCGGGAAAATGTTAATTGGTATTGTAGAAGGAGTAATTGTAAGGGATGTAGTAATCATCGGGGATATATTTGTTGGTGAAGTGGTGGGTAGTTGTCGGGATGTAGTAATTGTGTGATTTTCAGGTAAATAGTTGAAGGATTGTTAGGGAAATGGTTGTTGGAGAAAGGATTTAGAGAAATGGTGATTACCAGGGAGTAGTGTCGAGAAAATGACTATTAGAGAATTAGTTGTCTGAAAAGTGTGCATAAGACAAATTTGTCTTATAATTTATATATAAACTAAGTTTCAGAATTTTGGCATAGTTTCAAAATTCTGGCATAGTTTCGGATAGTTTCGGGCAGAATGTTGGAGTTTCGGTTTCGGTCATTAGCTCAAAATAGTTTCGAGCAGCATTATTAACTCCAAAACAAATCTAAGGTTTCAATAATGGCTCTAATAACAACTCCAACAATGGCTCCAATGATGAACTATATTTTAAAGAAAAGAAAAAGAAGCTATTTAAATCAAAAAATAAAACAAGTGCAAAAGAAAAACAAACAAAAACAAGCAAAAAAAAAACCAAAATTATTAAAAGAATAATTATTGTTTATATATGATTGATGATCTTAAAAATGATTGATTAATTATAGGGTCGCCATGGCGACAGGTATCTATGAATAATTTTTTTAAATATTAAATCTTTTAATATAAAACTATGTTATAATTTTTTAATTAACAAATTTATTATTATACAAAAATCAATAAGACTAGGCATATGTTTAATCATATTGGATAATCAACCACTCTAGTTAATCATAATATAATTTTTAGTTTAATTAAATTTTTGGTCTAAACTATATAGGATCTTTGCTATCAAAATGACCTTCCGAGGCTATGTTGATTTTGTGGATAAAAATTAAATTTGCCAACCATTTAGTAATCCAATTTGAATATATATTTTTTTAATTTGTAGATTCTATTGAATTTACAAAATAAAAAAATGTTTATTCAAATTGGATTACTAGATGGCTGGCAAAATTTGATTTTTATTCACAAAATCAACATAGCCTCGGAGGGTCATTTTAATAGCAAAGATCCCATATAACTGTTTAAACTATCTGGTAAATATGAATAGCTCTGTTCAAGTTTGGTCTGAGTCCCATCTGGTCCAGTCTGAATAACAACACTGCATGTAGATAAATAAACAAAAAAGCAAAGTTATGTTTGTGATATTTTAATATGTGATGTATCAAAAAAATAACTTTGTATTATGATGCAGAGAAACTAAAGATCCTTCACTTCGCTTTAGACAACTAGTACTAGTTAATTTTAATTAATCGTAATTTGTCTAAGAACTAGTAAAAAAACATAGTAAACAGTAGAGATATGTTTACTATTTATTTTTATCTTTTTTGGAATCTGGAGTTTCCCAAAGGACAAAACGATTTTTTACTAAGTAAACATCTCTTTTATATTAATTAAAAGTTGTAGAGAAGAAAATTCCAGTCATAATGATAGTTAAATCTTTTTGCCTTCGTGATTATATATTTGTTTATATCATAAAGTCGCAAAGACAAAAATGCTCATATCTTGTAATCCACTGGACTGATTTTAATGATTTAACTGCTATTTTAACTGGAATTTTCTTTTCTACAATTTTTATTTAATTTAAAAAAGATGTTTACTTAGTAGAAAATCAGTTTGCCCTTTGAGAAACTCCAGATTCCAAAAAAGACAAAAAACAATAGTAAATTTCCCCACGATTTACTGTTATGTTACTGGTTCTTAGGCAAATTATGAATTAATCAAATTAATTAAAGCAAAATCCAAAGCTTAGTATTCAAGAATTAATATATTATTAGTTATAAGCTTTAGGGTTTAATTACAAAAACTAGCTAATTTTTTTCTATTGATTTATTATAATTTTAAAGATTATAATAACTTTATTATATAATAGAATAATCTTAAAACTATCTTATAATCATATAATAATCATATAAAAATCATAAAAATTTTATAACAATCTTATAATAATCTTAAAATACTGTAATTCTAAACAATAATTTTATAATAATCATAATAATTTGTAATAATTTTATAATTATTAGAATAAATGTTCTTGTCACAGAATGTTACATATAACACCCTCGTATTAGCCAATAGTAGTTAGAGTTAGGGTTTGGGTTACGCAGATTGTGGTTATGTTTATTGGTTGTACTAATTGAGATGTTACAAATACGCGAGTTACATGGCGTTACAATTACATTCGTCCTAATTATTATTATTAAACTATAATTTTATTATTATTATTATATAATAAGTCAAATTTATAATAAAATAATCTTTTAAAAATAAAAAATATCATAACTTTAATATTAAATTATTATCTCAAAAAAATTTGCTAGTTTCAATAGAGATATTAAAAAAAGATTG
Source organism: Gigaspora rosea (assembly GCA_003550325.1). Classification (NCBI taxonomy): domain Eukaryota; kingdom Fungi; phylum Glomeromycota; class Glomeromycetes; order Diversisporales; family Gigasporaceae; genus Gigaspora; species Gigaspora rosea. The sequence continues at coordinate 122,896 of QKWP01000496.1, read as the reverse complement.
GGTTTCATCACAAGATCTTATATAAACTCGATTACAAATAACGTAAATGATGGAAAACATACAATGATAAAGAAATGAATAGGAATTATTTAATGATTACTCGAGAACAAGGTAATAACTTGTCAGCATAATGTGGCAATGATGTTCAGAGAACGATTCTTTTTATAAGTTCTAGTAGTCGATTTGATAACATATCGATATCCTCAAAATATATTATAGGGTTATGTTTTTTTGATCATGCAACGTCTGATTGCATTTTTTTTATTGCTCTATTTAAGCTTAAATATAGAAAACTCAAAATGAAATAATAAGAATGGTTCATCTAATCAGATACAAATTAGATATACCACTTGTAATTAAACCATATTTTTCGTTTCCTGGTATTATGATAATCAATCCGTTCAATCCCAATTAAAATTAAATAAAAGTTTTTAATATTACATTATTAAACGCACGCATATTTATTTAATGAATAGGTGGTTTTTTGAGTTTGACATTATTTATCGAAATGGGACATATATTTGAGTTTAGTCATGAACCCAAATTAAGTAGAAATGTCGATTACCAAACCCCAACAAAGCAGTAATGTCGTAATTTAAGAAAAAGATTTGGGTCGCAACCCTACTCCACGTCCACCAGCGTTACCCCTCGATAAAAAACCATTCCCATTTCCACCTCTTATATTTCCGTTAAATGTATTACGGTAATGACTGGGGGCATGATTTTGAATTGGTATATATTTATTCGAAATGCCATACATTTGTGAGGTCGTTCGTTGTGATAAAGACGTTGATGAGGCTGGTACATAACCATCACCACGAACTCGATTGGAACTCATGATTGCTCTCACATTCTGTGAACCGTTTATGCTGTGATTCGAATTTAAATACATATTATGATTTTTACTATTCCCAACACGCCCACCATAGTATGAGTTATGGTGGTTAGAATGACCATTCTGTCCTAAGGACGATCGTGGTTGATTTGAAACGTAATTTATTGACCTTGATCCAACAATTCCATTGCTATGGTTTGTTCTATGATCAATGAATTGCATATCTGTTAAGTTAAGAAGAGCAGACCCAGGTACGGTCATACCACGGTATTGAGAACACCTATTTAAAATGAAAAATTTGAGTTGAACATATATACATTATCATCAAATTCTAATATAAGATGTACAGACCTATCGCCCAATGTTGAACCACTCATGAATGAAGCGTCAAAAACCACGTCAATATTGTTTTTCTCAATACCAACCACTGTACCTTTGGCAGCAATTGGAACATTTCCAGAATCCTGAACAAATACAACACGGTCACCAAGGCTAAATTTTTGACCTTGTAAACGTGTTGAAGAGTGTGCTGGTTTCAATAATACCTTAAATGAAACCAAAACTTAGTTTGGATTAATTTTTCATTTTTGTGAAGAAATAATATAAAAACAGATTATAAATCGTTATCCAACATACATCTCTTGGAATTTTTTGAATAGTGAGTTTTTTGAAAGATTTTTTATTAGTAAATTCAACTGCTGCTTGTTCTATTTTTGCTATTGCTTCCTAATATAATTATATAATTGTGTCAATATAAATTACTATGTTAATAAAAAAAATATATGACATTGAAATTATTTATACCTTGTCTAATCGTTCGGCATCCAGCGACACTTTCTCGAAATCTCTTACTTCAACAGTCCTCAGCCACTCTTTTATAGCATGAATTTTGGAAACAGCTTCTTCTTTAGGATAAAAATCTTCAGCAGAATAAATTTCTAAACAATAATGAATTTAGGAGACCAAATATTCTGGCGTTTATAAAAAAAACTAATGAGGTATAACTACCATCTTTGTGTTTTTCTTCAAGAGCTTGAATGAATTCCGGAAATTTTTCCTATAAATTTTAGATTCCTTTAATATATACGAAAATTAATATTTATAACAAAGATTTTATTACCTTATATTGTGCCAAAATTTGCATCGCTTTTTCACTATATTCCCACCCTGAATCTCGTGACTTTCTTGTATATCCCAATACTTTTTGTTTTTTTGCTTCAAATTTTAAATTAAGTCCAAGATTGACCCGCTGATCAGTTGATTTACAAATCACATATAAACTAGCTGTTAATTTACTTAAGGTTAAACCACTCATGCTTAATCTTTTAGCAACCTGAAAAGAAGGTTGATATTTCACGCGATTATCAAAATCATTCGCAATTTTTTTTCCGAAATCAGGTTCAACACTATTATTTGGATCAATAACCTTATAAAATAATAATATGTTAATCAGAAAGTGCTTATAATAAACCAAGTTCTATTCCAAAATTTACACACCAATTTCACAGCTAAATTTTTTTTAACGTTGCTAACAACTATTCCTGGACAACCATAATATAAACTACCAAGGAAGAAAATTTGAGTTTCGATCGGAAATTCCTCCGCTATTTGAGTTGCTGGCTTTTCTTCAAATCTAGGATCTTCACATTCAACGCTATTCACAGTTGTCTGAATAGCATACTCCATTTCTTCATTAGAATTTGCATATTCCTTTACTAATGCACCATTGCTCAGCCTCCTTAGACCTTAATAACATAGCACATTATGGACTGTTAGCTTTGATAAATAATTGTGGCAACTTATGCTGAAATTGGCTTATGCTGAAAATTTAGGTTATTTTATTATGAAGTTATAAAATTTTAGAGGGCTTTTTCAGGGGTGTTTTTTTTTATAGTTTGGTTAGGGTTTAGGGGTAGGGTTATTAATAAAAGAGTATATGTGGATTTTAGTAGGTATTATAGAGACCCCCAGATTTAAGCATAAGCCAATTTCAGCATAAGCCGCCAGAATAATTAATAAATTTAAAGTATATCACAAATTATAATTATATATTATATACTACCTTTTAGCATTAAAACATGAACTATGATTTCCACAGGTCCTGTGATAGTTCCATATCTTTTGTTATAATTTTGTTCCAGTTTATCAGCCTTTCGACGCCAATGTTCAAGCATATCCTGCCTATGTTGAATCTTAATAATTTCTTGGTGATTCCTGGTATTCCTAGCGGGATGGTAATGCCTAACGAATTCTTGTCTTTGATGTGTCAATTCATATCTATAATTTTCATCGGAAATAGCCTGCACGGAAGCCTCTTGAAGAAAAGGCCAACCTAAAAGGCGTGATTCATAAGATTCAAGAATAATATATGGAAAGTGCAACCGTGGCACATACCAACAAATATTCTTTTGCCAACTGTCTCCATTGCTATATCCTGCGCTTTCATATCAGCAAATTCGTTCTCAAGTGTAATAACCATAGTTTCATTTCTACCAAAGGAATAAATAAATAAATAGAGGTTATGTGTAACGAATTCATAAAAGGCCGAGACTTGAATTATCTTAGGAAATCATACATGACGTTTATAATAACCATATAAATAAATAAAAAATAAATAAATAATAAAAAATTAGTTTTTATACCTGCTTTCTGAATTGAAAACGTTAACACCATGCCTACTCAGCATTCCAGTATGAGGAATGGTTTCTAATGAAGGGAACCCGGCCATAGCTTGCATTCCTAATTTAACACCATCACATAACCCTTTGTTAAGTTTTAAACCATTTAAAGTAGGGAGATTATAAGTTTCCATTCGACAATGACAATGGTTAAGATCTGTATTTGAAACATAAAAATGTTAAAAATAACGTTTTAAAAGGTTCGAATAGATTATATATATATATATATAATATTATTATTGTGTAAACCTACCTGGGAAAAAGTCTGGTAGAGAAGACGGATACTTTTCGTTTAAGCTCTGGTCGTATGTGAACATGAGACTTTCATCAAATTTGTTTCTTTGTTTTTCTTCATCAGTTAATAAATGTTCTTTGGCTAATATATCAAAAGTTTAATAAGTATAAATATTTACAATGTATTATATTACGTGAGCATTCACATAAATGTTAATATTATCGATTATTACAATCAAGAGCAGCAACTAGTCTTTTTTGGTCAATGAATGGAATATTAACGACAGCCTCCCAATCTTGCTTTTTTCCATTCATATCAAGATCAAAATCTTTAGGATAAAAATCTATTATCGGCGAATCAGGGTCTGTCATAAGATCCTAAATGGATAAATTTTGTGTGAAGTTGTGTGAGGAAAATTCAAATTTGAAAAAAATTTGGTTTGACTTGAATACAACACCTGGTATGCCGATGGTAAAAGTCTTTTACTTCCTTCAGGTAAAACACCCATTAATTGTTCAAAAGGTTTAAATGGTCTACCAAGTTCGAATTTTATATCAAATCTTCCTAAGTCGTACAAATCTGAATAGAAAAGACAATAAGTTGGATTCATAATATAAATAATATATAATAAATAATAAATAATATTATTATGCATAATAATCTTTGATATACCAGATATTTTTGGTGAATAATGATATGAATAAAACCATCCCCAGGATGCTACACCATAATAATAATAGTGTAATACCCATTGCAATCCTTCTACATAAGATCCTACTAAACCATCCATTTTTTCTTGATCATTATAGTCTATATTCATCTTTCCTAAATAGTATTCTTTTTTCCAATCAATATATTTCGCTTCATATTGTTGTCTTTCTTTTTCTTCAAAAGCTTCTACATCTTCATCCTCAATAACCTCAGCATTTTCATATTTTTTAAATATTTTTTCTCTCATTTCTTTCATTTCTTCTTCAGATTCATCTTCAGAATCATATTCTACATAAATATGTTTATCTTCCCCATCTTCATGATATTCTATTGAGTGCTGAATAGCTAAATCTTTTGCTAAATTTTTAATGAAAGTACGATCTCGTGCTGGATAATCAACAGGAAAATGAATAGGTTCTTCTGACCGTGATTCAACCAATTCTTTCATCTGCCTGAAGATTTCTTGTTGCCTAGGAGTCATTACTAAAAGTAAAGTTAAAAAAATGAAAATGTTTTTTGTATAATAATATTTTGAAAATATTTTTTAAAATATACGTCGCGATTGGACATACCTATAAATACATACCTAATTTCTTCTTTTTTTTATCTTTTTCAATTTGATCTAGATTTTTTCGTTGTTTTCCTTTGAACCATTTTAAATCTTCAAACTCGCCTTCAAAAATGTCTTTCTCAAAAACGGTTAATTCCTTAAATATCATCTCTAATCTTTCTAAATCTAATATTCCCCCATCATTTATATAGCCACCTAAAGAGGTAAAAATATATATACATATATACATGTGGCTTGATAGAAGAAAAATGATAGAAGAAAAATGATAAATAATCATGTTATAAATTACGACTAACCAGCTTGTGGTAAAACTTTTTTGTAAACTTGAAACATCAAACCAAGTGCCCCTTCAGCAATATGAAGATTAGGCAAATGTGGGATAAAATCGTTGCCGACAAAAAGCGCCAACAAAATAAAGTCATCTATTATTCTTTCGAGATTATATTCGAAAGGAAGAGATTCACGAAGAGTGGAAAATTCCAGATCTAGGTACTCTCTCAAGAGTGATAAATGCATTAAGTAGAAATTTTGCGATTCTATTCGTCTAATATTTATTTAAAATAATAAAATATCTTAAGCGTATATAGATAGATAAACAATTTATTAAAATATATATATATATATATATATATAATATATATATATATATAATTATAATAATCATATAATTGTTGAACATACCCATGTTTTTTCTTTTTGCTGCTAGGTCCAAATGTAACCTCTTCTCTAAGCAAAGCAAAATGAGGGTCATGGCTCAAAAGTCCTAACATTATTAAATCAGCATCTAATCCATATAAACAATGTCTAACATTAGGATTATAATCTGATTGGGCTTTAGCATTACGGATATATTCCATTATTTTATGTTCGCCTTCTCCTGGTACACCATGACCAGATAATACTATTTGTATGCCTCTCCAGTTAGCATCTTCTGATACTTTTTTATTAATAAAATATTCGAGTTGACGAGAAAGTTTTGCCATGAATTCCGTGCCTAAATAAAATTATTATAAAAAAATTGTTACATAATAATATCGAAAATTATAATAATTTAATAAATATGAAAAAGTAAAAAAAAAAAAAAAGTATACCTGGTGTAATACAATTACTATCAAACGGAGCTTCTTTTGGCAATGACTCTCCTTTAGATTCAGCTCTTCGAATTGCTTCAGCAGCATCTTTAGCTGTTCTGAAGCGTCTACCTCGTTGTTGATTCATTTTGGCTCTTGGAGCAACACCTATTAATAACGAGAAATAATATATAATTTTATTTATCATTTCAAGGTATATAAATTGAAAATTTAAGAATAAATACCGTCCACAGCCATAAAAAACAATTTTTTCGGTTTAATTTTTGTAAATAAATGATCGATGTAGTTGAATATATCAAGGAAAATTTTGTCTTCTGATATGCGATAGTGAGCATCCACATCATTTGGATGGGAGCAGTGATGAATAATGCCATTCATGTCAAGATATAAATTATCTACAAAATTTAAGGGATAAATTTACGTTGAAAAAAGAACTATAAATATCAATATTTTTCAGAATTTAAAATTTTATAATTTTTGATGAACATAACAAGTACAAGTGATATACATACCAAATTCTGGAATTCTATATTCAAGTAAAAATTATACCAAAGAGTTATTAGAAGAGAAAAAAAAACAAGCGCGAAAATTTAAGTATTTGCCTATTTTCTTGTATTAGTTGACTGCAAAGTGGATATCTCTCACTAAGAAAAAATGATTAAGGCAAATTTTTTTTTTGCATTAATATGATGCATTTTGCATTATAAAACTTCTATGAAACGTGCAGGTAAAAAACGAAGTATAGGAGATTACCTCATCCATCGAAAGAACTTTGGAATTCCCATGGTTGAATTTTTTGTAAAAAACGAAGGTCAACCAGCACTTTATAGCTACTCTTTACACTTGAATCTTTAAAATACTAACAAAAAATCTACAAACTTTTATTACGTATTAAAAAAAAAAAATCGTATACTATCGTCTAAGTACAATATGATGAATTTGAACTAGTTAGTGATCATGCAATCACATGATAACGAAATAATCAACACTTTCTTGATAGATCTAACAATTTGATTATGTTATTTTATTATTCCCAGTACAGTATAGGTATTAAGTCTGCATCAGATATATATAGAGTATATATTGATATATATAATATATATATATACTGTAAATTTATATATATTCAATATCGATCCTTGAACTTTATTGGTTGCTTATGTAGACATTCTATAGGGACTTTTCTAGAAAATGACTAATTATCTAATGATCTAATTTAATAATCTCTGTTTCGTGGAGTTTAGTGAGCTTTAATTGACAATTCGCGAAAGAAGGAGAATTTATATTAATAAAATACACAACACTTAATATAAATTACATATAAAATACAAAAATCAGCATTCCTGACTATGTAAAGTTAATTTTTTATTAAGTTAACATCTTGTAGACTTCTAATAAAAGTTGTAGAGCTAGTTTTTGTGATTCTAATGATAGCTAGATCGGTAAAATTAGTTAGGTGTATAAAAAGTTACAAGCAATTAATATTCAAAAAATTTTATAAACTATAGGAATCATGATTCCTGTATTAACATATTTTATTATGTTTTATTATAAAAATCTCCCCCGGTTAAAATTCTCCTTCTATCGTGAATTGTCAATTAAGTAAAAAAAAAAAAAAAGAAAAAAGAAGTTTATGTTTATTTATATTAGATCATTAGATGTTAGGGATGCGTCTAATATATAGATTGTTAATGAATTGAAATCAATTAAATTTTGTTATTATGTATAATACAGTACGTGTAATATACGCAATATCAATAAGTAATCAACGTTTAGGTGGTCTTTTTTATTTAAAGGTGAGAGAAATTAATAAGAATATTAGAAAAGTAATTGGAATATTTTCTGCTTCTGAAAAATCTAATCTATGTGAGGATTAACTCTTAAAATCATTTTTATTTTCATGAATCCATTTGATGCAAAGCAAATAGTATTATCGAAACGACTAGATCGAGAAGTCGTCTTTCATGGAATCGGACCAAATCTGATAAAGTGAAAAAAAGTGAAAAAAGTAAGTGGAAAGTAGTGAATTGATTAACAGGTTTTCCCTTTCCGAAAAAAACCACTTAAAATTGATCAGAATATTGCGAAGAAAAAGTCATTGGAGTTTATCTTTAACAAAAACCTTTAATGAGTGAGCATAAAGATTATTATTAATCCTGTAATCAGTGTATTTCAATTACGTATGTACCGTATTGTCGCGAAATAACGGGCATGTGTGTTATTTAGAAAATCGTACCCCTTGAAAATAGTATATAAGTAGTTTCGAAATAACGGCCGAAATAACGCGCACTTCATATCAAGGATCAACTCGGGTGGAAGCAAGGTACGTCAACCTAACTTGAAGCCCGATGTCTTTACACGTTCCAGATTCATTTCGGGTCATACGTTTAACTTTTTTATTTTAATCTTTTTTATCTCAGTGAGAAGCTAACTTACTATTTTTTATTCAATCTATTTTATTATTTTATTTCTAATAAACTATTCTATCTATATTGTCACGTAATACTGTAATACGATACATATTATTGTATATCGTTCATTTATTTTATCTATCAATTCCGTCGTTAATTATTCTGAGACTTCATTTTTGATCTTGCCATATTGGGATTTTTGCTAACATTATGCGATTTACTATGCTACTATCAGGAAATTTTTTTTCTGTACTGCACTTATTTAATTTTTCTGATGACGTTCATTATAATTCCAAAATATGGTCAAGTTACATTACAGTTCCATTTATTCGATTTACAACGTAATTCCGAAAAAAATGAACATACAGTATGTATTTCGAGAGATGGAATCATGCTAAAAATTTAAGCAATATCATAGGTAAGCAGATTGTAATTAAGGATTGAAATCTGCCTCGTAATTTAGGTTAAATAATGAAGCTGGTATTAAAGCCAGTGGATTAGCAGCTAGAAATGGTTAAGCAAATAATTAATTAAAGTTAAATATATATAACAAAAAATTTCTTTAAAATATAAAATAAATATAAATAAATATAAATAAATAAATATAATTAATTAATTAATATAAAACTTCAAAATAAAAAATACGATTAAATATTACAGTATTTAATTAGTAAGACTTTAAAAAGATGCCTCAAAATAACGCCCATGTGCGTACTCTAAATAGCGCGCATATATTCAAAATAACGCGCAGGTGGGCGTTATCTCGCGACAATACGGTAGCTGTTCATGATGTCTTATTTGGAATTATTTTATGAATAGGCATAAAGATTATGAATTAATTGATGTATTCCAGATAAATTATCATGATAAATACTTTACTTATTTCTGTATTTACATATATTTCTCTTTTCTGCTTATTTCATTATCGCCTTTGTACACCTAAATCGTAAATACAAAATAGCAATCATTGTATGACTGAATTAGGTGTACAAAAACCGAGTGAGCATTATGTAATCTATTAATCGACGTAAACTATATAAACTATATTTAAAAATATCTGGTCGTATGAACTGTTCAGTTTTTTGATAAATCGATACGTACAAAAAATTTTATAATTAGTTATTTGTTATGAATATTTCAGTGGTTTCGAAAAAAAATTTTTTTTTAATACTTTTTTAGCGAAAAAAAAATTTATACCTAAAAATTTTATAATTACTGTATTTATTTATTTAATTAATCTATTCAAAATTATACTATAAATTAATTATTAGATAAAAAGTAAAGATTAAACCCGGAGCAACGCGACGGGTCATATTCTAGCCCAAATTTTAATCTCTAGACGCAATCATCTAGACGCAATCATCATACCTTTTTACCATATCATGTCACTACAAACTTCAGCCAATTGAGTATTTAAATGATTGTAAAGAGCAAACCTTTGCAAGTTAAAGTCCACATCTAAGCCTTTTATCAAACACATCTAAATATGTTTAAAAACAACAATTCACTTTGCAAGTTGTACTTGAACTTTAAATTATTTAAAAAAAGTCAAAAGCCTTTTAGACTGCAACTATGATAGTATGAAAAATTTGATGATACATAATAATGCATAGATTTGATATCAATTTATACTTTCATATTTTCAAACAAATTCGTATACCAATATGACTTAAAGAAGAATTCTAATCGTAGAAATTTTTTATTAAATGTCTTAAATACAAATCTTTTTACACCAGGCTATATCAGTAATTATAAATAGGAAGTAAATGTGAAATATTAACATATTGTCTGCATAATGGGCATTCAGGCTTTTAATAATGAAAATGATAATTTTTAGTATATTGATTTTAAAATCTCAATATGATGGGCTGTATATATTTATTACCTTATTTTGACACCATTCAATAATACAAGACCAACAGAATAAATGGCCACAAGTGGTCGCTGTCGTATTTTTACGTTGTGAAAGACAAAGAGTGCATCTGCGAGCTGCAATTTCTTGGGGGGTGAGATCTGATAATGATATCAAAGTAAAATCTGGTTCATTACTATTTTATTAAGAATTGTGAGAATTTTTTATAAATAAATAAATAAATAAAAAATAAATAAATAATAAAAAATAAATAAATAATAAAAAATAAATAAATAAATAAATAATAAATAAATAAATATATATATATCAAAAATTAACACACTCAGCGTTCTCATCATTCTCATCATAATCGTTTAAACCATTATTCTCCACAGAAGCAGTTTTTACGCGTCTTTCTTGAAGATATGCCTGAACAAAAAGTTGAATAATAAGCAAAAACCCGAGAACTTCGTATCCGATACGTTGCTCTCCAGGATTCAACTGCCTAGTAAATATCTGACAGATAATATAAGAATATAAAAAATATAGAACTAAACATTTCCAATCAAAGAAATTTTAATATTTGATATTACATATCGAATCCCCGCTGCTCGTTTTGATAAGCTGTAATATGCACCGTAAAAATAAAATATAGCAAGGTGCAATGCATGAATATTATTTTTTAGAAATGATGGGATAATTGCAAGTAATGTGTGAATAAATTCACGTAATTTATCACTAATATTATCTTGGGACGGACGTGAATGCCTACGTAGTTTAATGACACCTCGTGTGTATAGATATGGAAAAACAGTATGCCAGAATATTAAAATTGCACGATTCTGGTCATATTTTAAGATTTTTAAAATGTATAGTTGACTTATAATATTGAAACAATTTAAATCTTACCTTTATAGATGGGACTTGTTTAGATGTCTCGGAAATTTGCATTATATCACAAGATTCTTCTCCCAATGTTTGAGTACCTTTGATAAATTTTAAGCAGAAAAACGAAATGTATTAATATTAACATTTAATAACAGGTGAAAAATCTATTCATAAAAATTACCTAGCAAAGTTGTTAAGCAGAAATATAGAAGATCGGATACTAGATTTATTTCTTCTTTGTTTAAATGTTGTCTACGTGTACCTGATGCAAGTATTATTGTACAATGTGAGCAATTTCTTTACTTTTATAAGTATTCTGATAATAGCGGAAATAAAAGGTTCATTATAAAAAGGCACACCAAAGAACAATCGAAAAATGTCGGATACTTGATCCTCTAGAATTCTTTGATAATAAACATCCTTTTGATTTGCCCGAACTTCATTTGACAGTAATAAATGTAATAACAAAGAAATCATTGGTAAGATACAATCTCAAATACTAAAGAGAATAAAGTTTAGGACAATATAGTAGAATAACCTATATCAGGCTGAGCAGCATAAGGGAAAGAAATATTGAAAGGAGTCGATGCGTGCACTTTTAATTCCAGATCTTTATTAGTTTGATTTTTTGGCAAAGAAGAGATTTTATTTACAGAGGACGACTCAGAATTAGACATGCTTGCAGTCACGTACTGTACGTACAGTACTGTACGTAAAGTACTGTACGTAAAGTTATCATTTTAATCCATACCTTTATATACATGTGAAGTATTACAAATATGGGATGATATGTTGTGTTTCACAAAATATCACAAAAGTCACAAAATTTTGTAGTTCCGCCACAAAATTTCAAGGCTTGTTTTACACATAATTTCATGGAAGGTTGGGATTGCATTTCTTAAAAATTCGGTAGTCGGAAAGATTTGTCGGCCTCGCCAATATTATGCCAGTAGGCCCTTAACGGCCGCAGAGCGACAAAGGTTACGACGGCAGAGATTACGTAGCCGAGCGGAAATAATTAGTAAAGGAGTTATCGTTACGCTAAGCAATGCTATTATCTTTAGATAATGATCGTCAAAATTTATCTAAACAATTATTTTAACCGAGATTGAATTATTATAGAAATTTTTTATATTGAACTTTGGGTATATATTTTATATAACAATAGTTTTTTTTTTCATACTGTACTTTTATATAGAACTTTTTACAGTACAAATAAAAAATATCTTATCCGTCGTCACAAACAAATTATAATATTTACTTTATCTGATTATATTGTCACAAAATTGAGCATCATGGTTTCGTCCCTGTATGCAATCATGTGATTACTGTCGTATATTTGGGCATTATAGCTATAGCTATAGCTATAGCTATAGCTATATGGGGTGTCTTCAATTAAAAGGGCCCATTTTTACATTTTTTTGAAAAATGAGTTTTCGTTAAATTCATATAAATTTTGACATGATTGACTTTTTTTAATTATAAATGAAAGTCGAATTACATAATAAAAAATCAAGATAATGTAAAAAGAAAAATTACATGAGGCTGCGTAGAGCCAACACGTCACGAGTTTACCCGATAGTCACCTGCCGTCTTTAACCAATCAATATCGTGAAATTTGATTGATCCCGGATCAGTCCGAAAATCAAAACAAATAATTAAACTCAAATATCTCAAAATAAAATATATGTAAAAATGGGCCCTTTTAATTGAAGACACTCCATATAGCTTCGTGACTATCAAAAATTTAAAAAATTTGCACTTAAGAGAAAGCAATATATATATATATAGAGCTATTCGTCTAACAACTATTTTTAATTCGTCTTTATTATATAACCCGGTTTTTTTATTTATAAGCTGGAACCAGACTATATCAAATATATATCGTGTATACAGTATAACAATTATTTAAAAAGATTTTTTTGTATAAAGTAAAAAAAATATATTTAGCTAATAATTTTGCTATAGTGCCTCAAGTTACTTGTTATCAAATATATCAAATTACAAAATATTAAAGATTTATTATACAGTACTGTAATATTTTAAAATAAAAAAATTTTTATCCCCATATACATAAAATTAAAATAAAAGTATCTTTGTTTAAGGTTTTAAAAATATTATTATTATAATTTGATAAATAATTTAAATTTTTTTAAACTTTAAAATATTTTGATAATCTTCTATTCTACAGCAATTTGATAAATAACATATGTATTGTATATATTATAAAATTAAAATAAACCAAAAACTTAACTTGATTACTATAAATATAGTAATTTTAAAATATTTTTAAAAGTTTAAAACTTTTTTTGCAATTGCTATTTTAATAAAGTTTTAAAAACTTTAACAGAAGTATATTAACAATTGCCTACAATCTTCGATATAAAATTTTTGATTATACAAAACGTGTAAATTCAAAATAAAAAAATTTATCAAATTAGATTATATACAATATATATTTATAGTAATTACAAAGATATTTTAAAGGTTTAAAAAAAATGTAGGTTCTAGAAGTATAAATAACATTGAAAGTACGAATAACAGCTACTTATCTCAACACAAAGTTTTATTATTAATAATAATGGTATATAAAAATTCTTGTGCACAGCATATCTTAGCAACACCCAATAGGTTAAAGTATTTATGTGTCAATAAATATAATATGTATATATAATACAAAACTGCATATATAAGGTAATATAAATTCTTTTTTTTTTTTATATATATATTTTACCAGGCATATAAAGCATAAAATTTTTCTTTTCTTTGAAACAATAAAGATAAAGCTAACGATAAATTGTATAAAATATTGATAGACAATACAATGACCTGCAAGATGTCAAATTGATTGTCCGGCTATAATGTGTACATAAAATATAGACAATCCATTAAGTTATTCATAAAAAAGGAAAAAAAAAACACAATCATTTAATCATTTTCATAACTCAACACTCTTTAACTTTTTATCCAACCATTTTTCCAATTTTTTCATCTCTTGATTTTTATCACTTATTCCATTAAACCATCTCTTGGCTTCCTTGAAATCTTTTGGTAAACCACCTTTTCCTTTTGCAAATATTACACCCAAGTTCCACATAGCGTTTTGTACGCATTGCAGATCTTCTTGATTGATTGAAGAAGGTAACTGACTATTATTGAACGATTTGTTGATATTCGCTAACTGAACAGCTAATTTGTAGCATTTTACAGCCAGTTGAATATCATTCAAGTGAAATTCGTACAATACCCCAAGGTTGTAGATAGCCGCTGGCGAATGTGGATGTGACAAATATTCCCAATGATAACGAGCAGAAGTTGAAAGCTGATGATTCTGTGGTAATTGCGAATTTGTTAACAAATTTTCTAAATAATAATTTGCAAGTGCTGCTGATGATATTGAAGTTAATTCCAAGATAGGATCATGATTAGCATTAGTTCCAGTATTTCCAACTTTGTGTCGACTTTCTTCTATAAGAAGTTTCAAAATTTCTTTAGCACGGTCATTATTTTTAGGAATGATACCTTCAACTCCATTTTGTAATAACATAGCAATCGCAAGTTTTGCAGGTAAATATCCATTTTCGCCTTCAGCTGCTTTTTGTAACCAACCCAAACTTAACCCTACATCTTTTTCAACTCCTTTACCACCTTTTTGATATAATACACCAAGATTATATTGAGCAATTTTATGTCCATCAGAAGCTGCAAGTGTGTAATACTCAATTGCCTTAGGAAGGTTAGAGTACGTAACACCACCTTTACCATAATGGTAGCATAATGCTAAATTAAACCGCGCTGAAGGATGAAATTTTTCTGATGCAAGTTGAAAGAAATGAGCAGGAGTATGTGCCGTAGAATTTTGTGTTTTTACATTGTTCATTTTATTATGTCTCGCGTAATATAATCCAGTAATATTCTCAGCGCGTGCAACATTACGATTTATAAAGGTTTCAAAATCAAAAATGGCCGATTCAAGTGGAGAACTTGATTGACACCCATTCTCAAGTCCTTTTGAAACATGAGATGATTTAAAACTATCATTCGATACAGGTGGAGAGTTATCAGGAGTAAGTGGAGGCGTGAGAAGTGGTTCACAATTTCCTGCTTTGACCTTCCTTGGCATCATGCCCATCATACCCATCATATAAATTTGTCGTGGACATGATTCATCAAACACTGCTGATAACCAACTGAAACCTTCATATAATTTTTGACAACATTTTGTATTATTAAATACATTCTGGGGTAAAAATTGTTTCCATTGAAGATTTTCGTCACGATGATTATACCAAAAAGCAGCGGAAGCACCAGCAATAACGGTTGCTACTTTAACAGAAGAATGTGGAGGAACCCCTTGATACCATGCTTGATTAATTCGTTGGTCAGCAGGAGTAGCTTGTGAATTTCCACATTGAAAGCCTTGTTGTTCAGAAACCGTAGATGCAAAACGTGAATGAGATTGAGACAAAAAAGAGGTATGGTGTTGATACTCAACAAAGTGTGAGTTGTTATGAGTTGTTTTTGGTAATAAAAAGTTGCGAGCCCAAACACCTATAGTAGACGTCACTTTTGCGGTCATTGAATTATCCGAGAAGCAGGCCACCTTACAAACTTAGGATATTGACGTTTTCTTTTTTCGAAGCACTAAACTTCTAAAAAAGACGTATGTAGTTCATATAAAAGGTTCTTTTCTCGTGTTCACAAAAAAACCACTAGTAACCTGCTCCAGTGGTTTGTTGTGGGTAACTATTAGTCAGCTCTAAAAATTATTATCAAAGTTCAAGGAAAAAGATTGTGTTTCGTTGTATATTATTAGTATCTTGCGAGATATTAGATTTTGACATTCAAGATAATTTCGCCAAAAGGAGTGTAAAATTATTGAATATCATGGGTATATATATATATAATATCTATATATATATTTAACGTTAATATTTAATGAACAAGGTTTTGTATAAAGCAATAATTTAACCATGGAAGTACAATATACATTCTTTGCGTTCATATTTATCTTTTAATGTGTTAAATATAAGTCACATGTATAGGTTTATTTTTGACAATTTGATACATATTTGCCCCAAAATTCCCAAATGATTGTAGTTCTCGTGACCCATAATCTACGTAATTGGAGTTTCACACAACTGCAAGCCAAATAATGAAACAACTTCTTTGTCAATGCACACACACTAAAGTCACTTAATAAGTAGACCAATCCAAATTTTATCATTGAGTGGAAGTAATAAGGATTAAATAGGGTAAGAACAAGTATAGAATCATTTCATCTCTGAAATGCATATACGGACTACGTACGTACGTACGTACATACGTATGTACATACGTACCCGTTAATACACAACGTTTAGAAATTTACCTATAGGATTGGGTGCACGAAACTTCACCACAGGGATGTGATACTAAATATCACGTAAAATTATTAATAAGTTATTTACATGTGATGTCTTAGCATCACACGGTCGTTCGCTTTGATTATTTAAAATCCCGTACCCAACCCTGACTTCACTAGGGTTCAGGGTTGGCATGAATGGAATTCGAACAATGGAATTCTGTCTTTTAAATTAATAAACTTTAGTTCGTGTAATAATAATATTTACATTATAATGTATACTATATATTTAGTATAGTATCAACAACTAATATCATTTAAAACTGCTACTACAATTATTCTCTGTGTATACAAAAACAATTTTCATCTAGATATGGAGGTCGGCTAAAGCGGAGCGAGTTTTGATTGTCTACATGCATGACGTCGATCAGTGAATGATTATCTACATTTACGAACAAAATTTGGTATTTTTTATATCTTTTAGCAAAGGTTTCTCAATAGCTAAGTAATTAAACTTAATAAAATTTTTTTTATTCAATTCTACAAGCTTGCAGAATTGGAATAAAAAAAAGATTCATTGGGTTTGATCTGGTAGTTATTGAGAAACGTTTGTTTAAAGTTTAAAAAAAATCATCAAAATCAAAGAAAAATATAGCTATGATTGTTTTTTAAAATTTAAATAAAAAAATTTCTCGATATTAACTAAACCAAATTCAATGAAAATTTTTTTACTTTAATTCTACAAACCTGTAGAATTAAAGCAAAAGAATATATCGAACTTGGATCTGTAGTTGTTAAGAAAAATTGATTAAAACTTAAAAAAATTTAGCTGCAACTTCTCTTTTATAGGTACCAAAATTTAATGAAGATTACTTAACACATACTAATCAAATTCAATCAATATTTTTTATTTTAATTCTATGAGATTATAGAACTAAATAAAAAAAATTTTTGATTAAATTTTATCAGTTATATAAGGACCCCAAACAATATATATAGAGGTTATATTGGCTTTAATATAAACTTTTTGTAAATTTTATCCACTTTTTATTAGAGCTAATGAACCTTATTTTATCTATAAGCTTTAATATTTAAATTATTTTATCTATTTAAAAATATAACAAATAACTTAAATATTTTTTTTAAAAAAATATTTTTTTAAAGAAAAATTTTTTTTCAAAAAATTTTTTTTCAAAAAAAATTTTTCTCCAAATCCAAAAAAAAATTTTCTACAAAAAAATTTTATTTATTTATTTATTTGGTTATCAAATTTTAAATATAACTATCTAAAATTTATAATTTTATCCATTTTAAATAATATAACATTAAAGGCTTTTATCCACTTTTAAATATAACCTTTTGGCCAATAAAGGACCCCGAGCAATCTATGAACAGCTAACTATTTTAAAAAATCTTAACATATTAGCGGATTGGCATAATTGGGCCTTTTTTCAATAAACTGTTACATGAAAATTTGCTCCTAAGTGACGTTGAAAAACTAACAAATGAAGCACTTGTTACAACTAACAAAAGGGCTTCTTCGACGTCTAGACAAGTTTAAAAACCAAAAAAATCCAATAAAAGAGCTATGCTAAGCTATAGAAAGAAGTACTTTTACCGTTTGTTGAAATACTCAGGTGTTTTAGGATGGGTTGGGCATTGTAAGATGGGTTGGTAACTATCAAGGGTAAATTCGGATGCTAATTTTTAAAAAAATGGTCTTTTTAATCTACTTTTGGCTTATAATTAAATACATGAATTTTATAATGTTCTACATACTTAATTATAAATGCAAAGCTGGTTAAAAAGGCCGTTTTTGTGAAAATTCACTCTATAATAAATTTTTGAGCAAAATTTTTTTGATAATCCTCGATCATGATTGGTCGATTTACCCAACTATGCCGATCCGCTGATATGATATATTATTAAAAATAGAAAAGATCTATAGAAAAATGGTTAAAATAAGTATTAATATTACTAAATATAGAAAAGATCTACAAAAATAGTCAAAAATAAGCAAAAGCAAATAGTGACCTATCTATGTATAGCTCGGGGTCCTGCCAATAACCTCTTTTCAAATATAACATTTTTAGTAAAAAAGCATCTTTTTTATTCAAAATTTCAATATAACCTTTATATGTATTGTTTGGGGTTCTGTTATATACAAGTAATCTTGTCTAAAATTAAAGCATCTGTTAAAGAAAAGCTGCTATTAAATTTGTTTTTTAGCTTTCAATAAATATACCTCAACAACTACTATTCCAAATTCAATTATTTTTTTTATTTTAATTCAACAATTTTGTTGAATTATAATAAAAAAATTTTTATTAAATTTGGTTTGATAATTATTGAAAAATTTTTATTTAAATTTTAAAAAACATGATCGTAACCATATATGGGCCCTCAAAAATAAAAACCAAGGAATTTGACTATTTTTTGAAAATTGACCTATTAGATCGATTAGATATAAAACTTTAGGCCCAATCTTTTTACTTAATAATAAAAGTCTAATCACTTAATAAATTTTTGCATTACAACAGTTAAAAGCTTTTGACGCTATAATCTAAAAATAGATTTACTGAAGTTTACCGATAGTAATATAGATCTACAGATCTAATTATCCTGTTTAAGTAGGGTCCAAATGGGAGTTCTGGGACAGAAATCTGATAATGTATCCAGAAGAGGCTTCAAGCCCCTCTACAACCTTTCTAGATATATTTAATCATATATCGAATTCAAGCTCTAAATTACGCTAGAGCCAAATCCTGTTAACTTACTCTCCTTACTCCCAAATTTGGAATTCCAACATTAAGGAGTACATAGTCTTTGTTAACGCTCTGGCTATGTTTTTAATCCCAAACAAGATAACAAAACAATTATGCTATCTCGCTTGCCCTTGAAACAAGCAGATAGCACCGAGGACCGAAGTGTCCGAGTGTGCTTCTCTGTGAGCCCATTCAAGCCTAAAATGCATGTTATCCTAGAATTAATTCAAAAAGCGATTCATTACTATCTAGCAAAGGACAAAAATCTTACCAAAAATGGGGCTTGCCCCATTTTTGGTAAGACTTTTTGTTTCCTATACCCAAGTCTTACCAAAAAGTCTTACCAAAAATTTCATCCGGCAAAGTCTTACCAAAAAGTCTTACCAAAAAAATTTAACCTAGTAAAGTCTTACCAAAAAGTTTTACTAAAAATCACTATCTATTCGGAGTTTTTTAAGGCCTTATTACGCAATCTGTTATAATATTGGATCACATAATAGCCCTTAACATGTAATGAACACTGCCCCGAACTCGAGCCAGTGGGCTTACCACATTCACTACACAGAATGCGTACCTTAGATTTCCAATGAAAGTGGCACCCTTCAGGTCGCATGCAAGGCCTACCGCAAGCCTCGCCATTATTGTGTAAATATGGGCAAGAATATTCTCCGATCATTTTTGCTTATAGGGAAAAATAATTAATTAAAGAAAAAAGTCTGTAAAGGTATTATATATCCCGTAAGTTACTATCATCAAGGGAAATAATTAATTAAAATAAAAATTTTATAAAGT
Organism: Gigaspora rosea; assembly: GCA_003550325.1. Lineage (NCBI taxonomy): Eukaryota > Fungi > Glomeromycota > Glomeromycetes > Diversisporales > Gigasporaceae > Gigaspora > Gigaspora rosea. The sequence goes on along the minus strand of QKWP01000496.1, from coordinate 102,723 downwards.
ATTATATACAAATCAAGATGGCTAAAGGTAAAAGAATTTGTGATAGATGTGGTTATAACTTTGCAACACCACGTAAACTTCGTGATCATTTAGAAAGAAAATTCAAATGCAAACCAATTACACAAATCACAATCCCCCAAGGCATCCCTTCTTCTGTTACCCACATTCGAGGAAGAGACCGAAGGCTAGAAAGGACAAAAAGAAATAAATCACCAATACCAATTTCTCAAGAAGCCGGTCCAGGCCCAGCAACCCAAGCATATAGAGAAGAAATAACCTCGCAGAACGAAGTTCAAGAGGTAAAATATGCTTCAAAAGACCATTTTCGATCGATTTACGAAGTAGAAGATGGGGTTATAGAAAAAGAGCCACCCACAAAACATATAGAATTTTTAGAAAGAAGACCCGATCCTGATAGACAACATCAAAATCGCAATCCCATAACAGTATGGGAAGGTATAGTACCCTCAAACAAAAATCCTGCATATGCTTTTAACAAACGTCTAGACAATCAGACAAAATATGCAGACGCACCATACATACCCCAACTCATGGATTCATCACGAAGTGCAATTACAGATATCCTCAAAAAAGAGCTTCGCAAAAAGGACCAAATAAAATCAGCATTAGTTATAAATGCTATATACATAAAATATGAATATAAAGGAATCGGTGATATGGCCGATATAAAAAACTATAATACAAGTTATCACCACCCATATCATAGAAGCAACATGCATGTACTCCTTTCAGAAAATGATATAGACCAGCATTTAACACAATCTGTTGGGGAAATTGATGAAAAGATTGAGGCATATATGAAGGAAGGGTCTGGTAAAATTCTTTTTCGATTAGAAATGATACTTATTGAAACATATACACTTCGTCGATCCAATGGAGGATTCTATATTCCTACTCCCAAAAAGCTAACCAATACAAAGTGTACTATCAATCCGGACTATCAAGAGCTAGTCGATCCAGAAACAAATACCTTATCAAAAAAATGTCTCCAAGGGGCATTAGGTGCTTACTTTGCCTATCAAGATGGAAATACAAAACATCTTGAACGAATCTTCCGAGCTAAAAAACTCAAGCCCTATTTAGATAAAGTTAAGCTCGATGGAATTTCTATGCCTACTCCAGTTTGTTCCCGTATATTTAACAAAATTGAAGAAATGAATCCGGATATCTCTATCAATGTCTGGAAATGGAAAGAAGAAACAGGAACCCCTAAAGTAGTAATAGCTAGCAAAAACTATAAAAGACACTATATTATTGACCTTTTAGCTCTTACAGATATTACCAAATCTGAGGATAACAAGTACAGGCAAAAAAACTATTTTTTTTGGATTAAGAATATAAATGGGCTAGTTTTTAGAGATACCGCTCATCATGGTAAAAGATATATTTGTAGAAAATGCACTCAAAGTTTTTCTACAATAAAGGCTTTAGATTATCATCGAGAGCACTGTTTCGGTTTGGGAGAAGCAAACCAATAAGTCAAATTACCTATCAAAGATATCAATGATTTTGAAAAGTTTAAAAATCATGCTCGGATGATTAATGCCCCATGTGTTAATAGCAGACTTCGAGGCAGACAACAAAAAATGGGATCATTCTGGAGGTATAATGAAACCGGTACCAGAATATGGAGGACAAATGAAAAAGCTTGCCGAACAAAAAGCTAATAGCTTTTGTTATCTAGTTCATTGGATCGATACTGGAGATGTATGGGGGCCTTTTATATATCGAGGCGAAAATGCTATACAAGAATTTGTTCGAAGAATTGATAAGGAGTTGGTCAAAATTAATAAGATTTTAGCTATTAAGCAAGATCGAATTGAAACTGAAGAAGACAAGAAAAAATTTGCCGAAGCAAATAGTTGTTGGATATGTAAAGAAAAATTTATTATAGATAAAGATAAAGTCAAATGCTTAGAAAATAAGACATTATGGCTTAATAATAAGCTAGAAAATGCCGCAAAGAATTCAGAAGATTATAAGACCTTAACAAAACAAATTTTCAAGATAACTAAAGATATTAATAAAGCAAAGTCTATGGACATAAAGGTCTGGGACCACTGTCATATTACAGGTAAGTTTTGAGGACCTGCCCACAATTGCTGTAATCTTGAGCTTCAGATCGAAGCATGGAAGACGCCTATTCCAGTTATCTTTCATAACTTCTGGGGCTATGACTCTCATTTAGTCTGTGAGTCTGTCGGGCGATCAGTTAATGCACACCAAATCAGAGTCATAGCCGAAACATTTGAGTGTTATAAATCTATGAAGGTAGGTCAGTTAAAATTTATAGATAGCATGCAATTTATGAATAATAGCTTGGCAAATCTTACGAAAAATTTGGGCAACAATCATCCTATTACAAGCCAGTACTTTAAAAACTATACTTCAGATTAAATTTCTCTAGTATGTCACAAAGGAGTTTATCCCTATGAATATATCGATTCACAAGATAGATTCCTAGAGACTGAGCTTCCGCCAATTCATGAATTTAGTACATATCTTTATGGAAAAATTAGCCAAAAAGATTATGAGCATGCCAAAAAGTATGGAAGGAATTTAAATGCCAAAATCTAGGTGAATATCATGATCTCTATCTTAAGATTGACGTACTTAGCCTGGCAGATATTTGGACCCAATTTCGAAAAACATGTATGCAATATTATGAGCTCGATCCCAGCCATTATGTATCTGCACCTGCACTAGCTTGGGATGCTATGCTTAAAATGACAGGAGTCAATATTGGACTCTTTACAGACATGGCTATGTATGATTTCATAGAAAAGGCTAAGCATGGCAGGATAGCTATAGCTTGTAAGTGCCATTTCAAAGCAAATAATCCTAAGATGGGTAAGGCCTTTAACCCGTCTAAACCAACAACTTGGATCTCATATGTCGATGCAAATAATCTTTATGGCTGGGCCATGATTCAGTATCTGCCTATTGGAAATTATCAATGGGAAGCAAGCCGTAAATATCTTAAAGATAATCCAAATGAGCAAAAAAAATATCTTGAAAAGATTCTTAATACTGAGGCAAATTCTCTACGAGGTTATTTCCTAAATATTAAGGCACACTTTCCTCTAAAGACCCATGACTATTTGAGTGATTTACCTCCAGCCGTAGAAAATATGGCTGTAAATAAAGATATGTTGTGTCCCTATACTTCAGAGCTTGTAGATAACTTGGATGGAGAACGGTTTTTAGCAACAAAAAAATTAGTTCCCCATCTTGGTCCACGAAAAGATTATGTTATCCATTACCAAGAACTCCAATATTACATAAAATTGGGCATGATAGTTAATGAGGTTACAGAAATTCTATCATTCGACCAAACTAACTGGCTTGCCCCTTATATAGCCTTTAAAACGGAAAAGCGACAAGGTGCTAAGAATGCTTTTGAGAAAGATTTCTTTAAACTCATGAATAATTCAGTATATGGCAAAACTATGGAAAATGTTCGCAAATACCAAGACGTCAAGCTCATGGCTATGAATAATGAGCAAGATAAAAAGAAATTTATTAAGCAGATCCGTAAACCCTCTTTTAAATATGCCAGACAGCTGAGAAATACACTTGTAGGAGCACATATGGGAAAGGCCACTGTAACTCTTAACAAGCCTATTATTGTCGGAGCATCAGTCTTGGACCTTAGCAAGCTTCACATGTACCGCTTTTGGTATGGATATGTAAAAGAGAGATATGGTAATAATGCCCAGCTCGGATATAAGGATACAGACTCATATATGTTTCAAGTTGAGACTGAGGATATCTATAAAGACATGGCAGAGCGACCAGACCTTTTTGATCTTAATGATTCTAAGACTATTGGGCTTTTTAAAGATGAAACTCCAGGCAATGTGATTACAGAATCTTATCATATCCGGGCCAAGTTATACCACTATGTCTTAGCAGATAAGTCTACAAAGTCTAAGCATAAAGGAGTAAGCAAAAAGGGTATGAATAAAATGGCTACCGATACATATTTCCCATCTTTAGGTGGAACTCTACTAGAGGATCC
>QKWP01000496.1:56047-83174 GCA_003550325.1 Gigaspora rosea | reverse complement strand
GATTAAATTTTTGGTAAGACTTTTTGGTAAGACTTGGGTATAGGAAACAAAAAGTCTTACCAAAAATGGGGCAAGCCCCATTTTCGGTAAGATTTTTGTCCTTTGCTAGATAGTAATGAATCGCTTTTTGAATTAATTCTAGGATAACATAGAAAATAGTATGCATTTTAGGCTTAAATGGGCTCACAGAGAAGCACACTCGGACACTTCGGTCCTCGGTGCTATCTGCTCGTTTCAAGGGCAAGCGAGATAGCATAATTGTTTTGTTATCTTGTTTGGGATTAAAAACATAGCCAGAGCGTTAACAAAGACTATGTACTCCTTAATGTTGGAATTCCAAATTTGGGGGTAAGGAGAGTAAGTTAACAGGATTTGGCTCTAGCATAATTTAGAGCTTGAATTTGATATATGATTAAATATATCTAGAAAGGTTTGTAGAGGGGCTTGAAGCCTCTTCTGGATACATTATTAGATTTCTGTCCCAGAACTCCCATTTGGACTCTACTGTTTAAACAGATTTGTTAATCATGAATAACCTAATTTTAGATTGTTTTGATTTTGTATAACAAAATAGTTTTTGCTGATTTTCTCAAAACCTGTGATCGGCCAAATTCCCTGGTTTCTACTTTTGAGGGCCCATATCTGTATTTTTCATAATTATTTTTAAACTTGTTTCTTAATAACTACTTGGCCAAACTCAATAAATCTTTTTTTATTTTAATTCTGCAAGCTTGTAAAATTGAATAAAAAAGTTTTTATTAAGTTTAATTACATAGCTATTGAAAAACCTTTGCTAAAAAATATAAAAAATACCAAATTTTGTTTGTAAATGTAGATAATCATTCACTGATCGATATCATGCATATAGACAATCAAAACTCACTCCACTTTAGCCGACCTTAGATATGGTGCTAATAGCTTTAACTCTGAAATCACGTAATTTTGTTTACTTTTCCTAAAGATCATGTGATACCAGTTAAGCCAATCAGAAAGCTACAAATCCATACTATCATAGTAATTTTACTAGAATAAACTAGAAGTAGACCATTATTTAATATAAAATACAAGTGTGTAAAAATAAATAAAATTTTTGTATGGTGTGGTGACTTAGAAAAGTTGGTAAGTTGTCACCCCCAAGTGGCAGGTCTAGGATTCAAATCCCACTGACGGCGCTTTGAAAAATAGACCTGTGTTTCAGTAACTGTTTCCTATCGATCGGTTGGGTACATTACCTGTAGTTCTTGGTTACTATCTCAAATGGGAGCTTTCGGGCGAAGTTGTGTCTCATGACACAGACAAATCCAAGGAATTGAAGAAACAGAAACCTATTTGGCAAGACCCGAGTAAGGAGGTAGCAAAGATCTTTGACGGTGCTACCAAACCCGGAATATTGGACCAGAGCTGAAGTACTGGACATCGATCTCAGGGACAAGATCTACCAACCAGGCCGCCGGATCAGGTACTGGAGGAAAAGGACCTATGTTATAGAAGTAGGTACCAGGGGGAGAAAAACCATGATGGCACCTAATGCCGGGTAGATCAACACTTCCGGGCCAACTGGATTGGAAGTCTGTGAAAACCGTTAAAGGACCAGTAGGAAAGTGATAGTGGGTACCGGCGTTGGAGCAAACCTTACAAGGGCAGAAGTAGGTATTGGTAAGGAGGCATCCATAAATAATGTTATATACCCCCTCATAGTAGCGCTGGACCCTCCCTTCTACTATATAAAAAAAATTTCAAAATCTGTATATTTATATATAAAATTTTACAAAAACTTGAATATATTGTGAAACAGTGATCCGATTTGGATAATTTAGGTACCATTCGATTCGTCTCAGTGAGACGAATCCAATGATACCAAAATTATTTCATTTGGATTACTGGATCAATAGTTATTCACAAAAAACTATTGATTTTTTAGTAATTTTATAAGAAAATATAATAACCAATAGTATTTGGCCAATAAAAAAATTAATCCAGTGATCCAAATGAAATGAAACTGGTACCATTCAACTCCTCTCACTGAGACGAATCGAATGGTACCAAAATCATTAAATTTGGACCACTGGTTCAAGTTTTAGCCAATTTTTTCTAAAAAAATTACATTATATTTTTTTGACACCCCCTCTACTTATTGAGAAAAACGTTATCGTTCGTCCAACCCCCCTCTTGTATAACGTTATTTATGGATGCCCCCTATAACATATATGCCATACTTGAAGAATTATTTCATGTGGTATATCCTGTATAAGAGATTTGAATAAAATATGACATATATCATATTCTTGTTCCCTAACCCAAAGCCCAACATCATCATTATCTGTATGCTCTTTAATTAACTTTTGCCATTCTTGAATATGCATAGCATTATAGCAAACACTTTTGTTTATCTGATCTCTTTGTTTGCCAAGCATAACTGGTGTAAGAAACTTGTTAAAGTTCATCAACCTCAGGAAAAAATTAACTACTTAAATTTGGTAACCCAACTATCGGAAGTGTGTTACATTGAACTTCAAATTTTATAAGATGCTCTTCTTGATTGACACGGTCATTGAGACTTATAAGTAAATCATATAATGAGGTTGAACAATTAACTTTTTGATGAATATGCATATTTATAGACTCGATTCTTTGGGTGCTTTGAGCACCTCCTATAAATATCTTGCTAATCTATGAAAATGGCCATGAACTTTTATTAACATAAAGACTATCTAGGTATTTTGCCACTGCTGGATAATCATTCAATAATTTTGTCTATCGACATTCAAAAAGGCTTTCACATAAACTATTCCGACTGAGAACCCAACTTTTTTCTTAATTGTTTTTTAAGATTCAAATCTATATGAAATATGCACATAATATGGTTGGTAGTTGCATATACACTTTTAATTGCACTTATCATAGCTGGATCGCTATCTGTGAATATTGTTGTAGGAGTTATACCAGTTTCTTCATATAGTGCCTTAAAAATCTACTGAAATGTATCTAATATTTCGTCTTCAATGACTCTATGTCCCACAATTCTTGTCTTATAATGATTATTAATTACAATAATAACAAAAAGTAAAAGTTGAAACCGATTTGTATTCGCAGTGGTATCTATAATAACTACATTATGAAAAGCTTCATACAAAGCTCTTTGAATTGGCGACTTCCAAAATAATGAAACAAGCCTTCTAGATATAGGATCCAAATGCACTTTAATGAACTATAAAGAATTTTCTTCTTTCCAGTTTAAAAGAGTCTGGAGCATCAATAAAGTATCCAAATCACCTGGGTTATTTTTTTGCCTAAATTTATATATGGCATTATAAAGGCACGCTTATATAAAGGATGTTCTGGATAGTTGTGTTTAAGCAATGGATATATTGACGCAGAATCCATTCTGTCTTGAATCACATATTTTTCGATATCAGTTAACATTTCAGGTGTTAACTTGCGAAACTGAGGAGCAATTGTTTTAATCATAGAGATAAGTGGATGGTTATGCTTAGTAATATAAGAATTGATTTTTACTACAGACGCTGTTTTAGGAAATATAACATTCAATTTCCAAGGACATTCTGTCCGTTGAGATACATTATTACGTCATTTATTAGGGTCTACTGTTACTTTAGAATCATTTGTTCCAGCTTTTGCACACACATAATTAACTTTCTTAAGCCTATTTCCTTTTTTTCACTGTCCTTATTCTATAATTAAACTCTTCCTGTTGTGCAAACTAATTCAGCCAAGTGTTAAAAGATTCCCAATCTAGAAATGACAGTCCCTCTTTTAACGCTAACGGAATTTCATCACTTGATACTTCTTCCTGAAATTTCTCATTAGTTAAATTCGTTGCAACATTATACGCATCTTTATAGTTGTTTATTGAAAATGAATAGTTTAGGAATTCATTATAAAGAACATAAGAATTTGTTGGGTTGTGATTATAAAGATCTTGTGTATGCTGCGCAATCTGAGGATCACAAGTGTCTTGAAATGACTGATCACGGGAATCGAAAAGTTGAAAGTTGTGAAGTTCATGAGAGTTTGAGAAATTTTTATAATAAGGGTCTTGATAAACGGAAGGTGTAAATCAGGTTCATCTTGGAGATTGCAAAAATTTGGAGTAGTTTTATGGTTATGGGAATGAAAGTCTTCATTATATCCAATATTTTGGTCAATTATAAAAAAACCATCCATTGCATCGTCCGGTTTAAAATTAAGAGACATATGCTTAAAATAAAACACGAATATATTGTGGAAGTCTTGAGATGTGAGCAATAGGGTTCCGCAATTTGATTTGATCTTCAAATATTTGAATCAAATATTTGATTAAATTCAAATTCAAATCTAACTATATTTGATTTGATCAAATTCAAATATGACCAAATTTGATTTGATTTGACAAATATTTGATTTGATTTGAAAATTACTATTAAAAATTCAAATTCAAATCAAATTCAAATTCAAATATTTGAATCAAATCAAATTCAAATCAAGGCCAATTTGATTTGATCAAATTCAAATTGATCCAATATTTGATTTAATTTGAATTTGAGGAACTCTAGTGAGCAACTTATAGAAAGTACAATTGACAAAGACTAAAGGTCATGGGATTTTACAACAGCCGTTGATATCTAATTAGAGTTACTTTAAAAAATCAATATATCTATAGTGTCAAACACTTATTTCAATATGCGGCTCTTAGTTTATGAAACGCGAATATATTGTGAAAGTCTTGAGATGTAAAAGAGTTATGGAAAGTACAAAAGATAAATGCTAAAGGTCACACAATTTTACAACAGCCATTGATATCTAATCAGAGTTACTATAAAAAGTCAATATATTTATCGTGTAAACACTTATTTCAATAGTCGTCTTTTTGTTTTCATGTGTTTCAGATAAATATTGAACCTTTTCTTTTCGCTTTGCTGTTTTTCTAAACAAAAGACTAACTTTTGTTTTCTTTATTTTATCGGTTTATATATTGTTTTAGTATTACATCATTTTCACATCATAAGCTTATTATACTATCGCATATTATTTTTATATATCTATATTATACCTATCTGCATAATGTAATAGTAAACACGTGATGCGGGTTTCAAACACTAGATGTCAATTTAGTTTTTTTCTTTTTTATATTACAGTATTTTATTTTTTTTCGCTTGTTTATTAATTTTTTTTTAGCTTGTTGCTTTTCGCCGTAGGTGTCTTGTCGTCACTAGTGTGTAGTTGTTGCTAGTGTCGTGTTGTTACTAGTATCTTGTCGTCGCTATTGTCTTGTTGTCACTAGTATCTTGTCACCATTAGGGCAGTGTCATTAATCACCTGATTATTTTTTATCAGAGGCCTACCCCCCTCCCTCTTCCTTAATATATAAATAGTCAGGTTCTTATATATAATTTTAACTTTTTTTACCCCCCTCCCCCCCTAAAAAATCACCTGATTTTTGTTACTCCCCTTAGTGTTATTATCATCGCTAGTGTCATTGTCGTCGGTGGTATCATTGTTGTTTGGTACCACCATTAGATTTTGTGAATTGATTTTGCGTCGCTGGTAACTAGTGGGATGGTCTTGTATAGTTCCCAACTTTTTTGTGGGATTTTCTTGTGAATAGAATCTCTGGCGTTTTTGTGGCATTCTTTTCTGGTATTTTTATAATGGTCATATATGTTTTTCCACTATGAATTTGTTTTAATATTTTTAGTTCTTTACTGATCTTTTTTCATTTTTTTAGATGATCTTTTTTTATACAGAGCTTGTCTTGTTTTGCTTCGTTGGGTTTGGAAATTGCCGGGACGTATCTCTTGGTGAATAGTTAGTTTTCTTTTTTTTTCTTTATTATTTTTTTTTTGTAATACTCCAGTATTTATTAACTATTCTTTTCTCTTCTTTGGCTTATTTAGATTTTGTTGGGCTGGAATCAACAGCTCTTGGTAAGTAGTTTTTATTTGCTTTTTCTTCTTTTTATATTCCTATATTTGCTAAATGTTCTTTTTCTTCTTTGGCTTGTTTAGGTTTTTTAGATTCTTTGTGACGTGGAATCGGCACAAAGTTTCAGTGAAGTCGCCGTTGTTGATGTTTATTGGTGTGATGATATTTGTTGGTTTTTGGGTTTTGTCGATGTTCATTGCATGCTTTGTAATATGGAATTGGTACCAAGTATTAGTAAAATTGCCGCTGCTGATGATATCGTTAGTGTGATGATATTTGTTAGTTTTGGAGGTTTTTTGATGTTTGTTGCATGTATTGTAAGCTTTTTTTTTAATAAAATTTATAATATTATGCAATGACATTTATTAAATACTGTATGATGTAAAATGATATATTGAAATAATTAGGCATGTGGGTATGTATACGTAGCATGATACTTGAACGATTTTTTTGGGTGCGTATATATAGTATGATACTTGAATGATTTGTTTTTTTTTTTAAAGTTTAAATTAAAGTTATGTGGTCTAAAGTTGATTAATAAATAAAGGTCCGAGTAGTACAAATATGCTTGACTTGAGTATTATTTCGAAATATGTGTTATGTGATATTCACGGAGTTTGATTGGTTGGGATATATATCTCCTGCAGAGAGATATATCTCTTGCAGAAAATGTCTAAAAGCTTCCAAAAAAAAATAGAACGATTAAAAAAGAAAAAAGTTTTTTTTTAATTTTTTTTTTTTAAACGTTTTATTTTTTTATTTTTTATTATTGGTATTTTTTTTAATTTAATTTTTTTATTTAATTCATTTTTAAATTTTTTTTAATAAAAGGTAAATTTAATGCTCACTAGTAATAAATTTTACCCTTTAATTAGAATTAAGGATTAGGTATAATATGCAAAACAATTTTGTATAAGGGGAGTAACAAAAATTAGATGATTTTTTAGGGGGGAGGAGGTAAAAAAAGTAAAATTATATATAAGGAACCTGACTATTTATATATTAAAGAAGAGGGAGAGGTGTAGGTCTTTGATAAAAAATAATCAGGTGATTAATAACATGGCCCTAACAAAAATAAGAATTTTTTAAAAATCGTTTCTAACAAAAAATTTTGTTTATAAAACTACTTTTTTTTTATACAAAAAAATTTCTTGTATAATTTTAGTATAAACTATACCCCTGTCTCATCCCAGTTCTTACCCTTACCCTAATATTAAAGAGATTTAATTTTTATTTGTTTTGCTATATATAATTATATATAGATGAATAATTACCAGTGAATTTTACCACTAGTGAATGCTAAATTAATTCTTTAATAAATTATTTTATTATTTATTTTTTATTTATTCTTTTTTTTTATTTTTTAAATTAAATTATATATTTAGTTTTTTTATTTAATTTTCTGAATTATTTTAATTTAATTGATAATTCGCCACAAATCAATAGTATGATCATAGTGTAACATGATGCAAATTACTATGTAAATCCTATAATATAGGAATATTTTTGGCGACCTAAGGAAAACTTGGAAAACATTATTTCTTACTAAGTTAATAAGTTATGTCTACTAAATAAAAATTGTAAAGCTCAACGAGACATGTCTAATGGTAGTTAGATTATCGAAATCGGACCAGTAGATAATAAGATATCTTCAAAATTGATTGGTCAACTATTGTATAAACAAACCTATTGTTTAAATATAGTCAGCCAATCGTTTTTTGAAGGTATCTCATTATCTACTAGTTTGATTTTGATGATCTAACTACCATTAGACTTGTCTTGATGAGCTCTACAATTTTCACTTAATAAACATGGCTCATTAACTTAGTAAAAAAAAGTTTACCTTGGGTGGGCAAAAAAATTTCTATATTTTAAGATTTACATATCAACAAATAGCAAGGATCTGCATTATATTATACTATAATCACACTATCGATTTGTGGTAGATCATCAATTAATTAAATTTTTTAATTTTTAATTCATTTTTAATTATGAGTAAATTTATTCATCACCTCATGCGATGCGCTTTATATATCACTCTTCCAATCAAATTTCAAGATTAAGTATAACGTTATATAATCAAAAAATTCAAAACAAACATTCATTTTGTCAAATTGAGTATATGAAACTATACTCTTAGGATTCTAACAAAAAAAATTCTTTGCAAAATTTTACTATAAAACCCCTTTCGCCTGTACATACAATCTATACCTCACTCTAACTTTAACCAATAAAAAAAATAGGTTATTTTAATTGTTTTGATTTTATGTTACATCTAATTTTAAGATCTGTGGCAGGTATGACAATATCGCATATGCAATATATAAATTATTTCTTTAATTATTTATTTTAAATTATTTTTTTTTATTATTAGTGTACTAGGACCCTGGACATTTATGATATAAGTTAATTTTTTTTAGCAAATTAGACCAAATTTGGTTAAAGGTCCAAATTTAAATTTTAGCAAATTAAGATCAATTCAGATAATAGTTCCATTTTTAGTTTTGTTAAAATAGTCAGATTTTCATATCGTCATATTATTTTTTGTCAAATTATTCCTTTTTTGAAAAGGATAAGTATTAAAAATTTATAATTTACAGATTATAATAGGTGCTGCCTATTATAATCGGCAATAATCTCCAAAATTATAACTACTTACCTGCTAGTAAAAACTAGGGTTAGAGGCATGGGAAATTTTTGAGGCATGCCCAGAGGAGCATGCTTTTGACAAGGGCATGCCCCTTTGTGCCCAGGCATGCCTTCTATAAAGATTATTGAATAATTCATATAAATCAACTGACCAATCAATTAATATATTAAACTTTATTTTACTATCCTTTTTAAACCTTTAAAAAAAATATTTTGCTTTAGTCTGCTATTTATTAAGAAATGCTATCTTGTTTATATAGATTTAGCTTTTATAATCTTAAATTAACTATAAGCATCAACATAATATTTGCTTTTTAAATCTTCAATTTCTTGATTTTTTTGCAAAATAAAATCTAATTATTACAGCAAATTTATAAAATTAAAGTATTTTAACAAACTATAAAATGCATTATTTATTATTAATTTTTGAATATTTCTTATTATAAATCATATAGATAATTACTAACCATCTTTTTACAGAAAAATGAGTTAGATGTTATTTATATAATTTTACAATAAGAAATATTGAAAACAATAGTAAATGATACAATATTTTATTTTATAAATTATAAATATTTTTGATAAAAAATAAAAATCTTACAAAATTTGTTTAGATAAACTAAATAGAAATAACTAAATTTGGGCTATAGCTATGCTATAATTTTTGTACTATGGTACTGGTATACTTAATTGTCCAATCATATTCCTTTAAATCACATAGTCAAATCACATAATAGGGGCATGCCTTTTGGCCAAAGGGCATGTCTTGGACATGCACCAGGGGGCATGCCCCCTGAGGTAGTGTTGTCACTTGGACACTTTTTGGACATTTTGGACATTTTTTCAAATTAAAATTACTTAAAATTTTATTAAGATAATTATTTTAATTCTTTCACCAATGAGTCCAGCACCTAAAAAAATGTATAATTATATATTTTTTTAAATTACTTTATTGATTAGTTAAATATGGGACATAGGCTTGGACGAATTTGAACAATCTTGGACGTTGGACAAAAAACATAGTATGAACACGTCCAAGTGACAACACTGCCCTGAGGCATGCTCTTTAATACCGTGCCCCAACACTAGTAAAAACACAAGGAAAAAACAATAAACAAAACAAAATAATAAATAAATAAACAAATAATAAATAAAGTAAAAAAAGCATATTTTTTTTATTCACATTTTTTTTATTTCCACTATATACTACTTTTATCTTTTTCAATCTTTTTTTTTATTTTATAACTTTTTATCTTATTCGATCTTTTTTTTTTATTTTTATTTTTTTTTATTTTATATTGTAATATAGTAACTTTTAGGCAAAAAACTATATCACCTGACTTAACATATAAGAGGGTAAGAAAAGTGTAAGAAATGTGAAGATAAAGAGAATTTATAGACAAAAAAATAAAAGAACAGAATACAGTCAGACCTCTATAAATGCAACCTCCATAAATGCAATACCTCCCTAAATGCACGTTTTTTTCTATTCCATAAAATGTTATTAGTGCTAAATGCACGTTCTATATTCTGTAAATGCACGTTCTCTTGAATAACATTTTATATCACACTAACCTCCCTAAATGCACGTGACCAATCAAATTTTAGTATTTAAGATAGGTTATACAGTTTTGGTAGAAGTTACACAAACTTGATGATCTAATTTTTAAAAGCTGCAATTTAATTGGCTCTCTCTAAATACAAACCTCCCTAAATGCACATTGTAGGCTTGTCCCTACGAGTTGCATTTATGGAGGGTTGACTGTATAAAAATAAAGGATTTATAGTCAAAGGATAATATCAATTTATTAGGTATAATATTTTAAAGTACAAATATTTTTAGAACGGAAGAAAAGTAAAGAACAGAACTTACTCTATCTTGAGAGAAAAGGCAAGGTTTATACATTAGCAAAAAAAAATATATGTAAACCTTCGCAAGTTTTTACATGAGTATAAACTTGTGAAAATCTTACAATTAGTTTGGAGTATTACGCAAGGTAATAATTACGTAAGTTTACGCTATAGTACATCAGTGAATGATATATATATAATCTTACATAAGTTATTGCTATAATATTTCAAAAATCTTATGATACAATGCGAAATAAAAAAAATGTCTCTTTGGGGGGTTGCAGGATTGCAGGAGTAATATTTTCGCATATTTTGTGATATTTTAGCATTGTTTTGCAACATTTTGCAAATTTTTGCAAATTTTCAAAATTTTTTAAAAAATAAATAAACAATATACATATTCACATAATCATGCTTTTTTACAGAGTTTCGCAATATTTTGCACAGTTTCGCAATTTATTATAAAATTTTTATTTTTTATTTATTATTATTATATATTATATTTTACATTTATTAAATATATATTTTTAATTAATATTATATACTTTATTATTTTTTTACATTACTACAAATATTTTAAACTACTTTCGCACTTCGTCACATCTAATTCTATTACTATATACAAAAAACTAGCCCTACACACTTATTTTCGCTCACTCACAGTTAGTTATTATCTTTACTTCTTTGTTTTCTATTGTTTTTGAAAGTGTCGGAAGTTGTAGTTGGCATGTGCAAGGTTTTGAAAAGTTGTTGTTTTTCTCACAAAGTGCTAAAATAAAATAAAAAATTTAAAAATAAACCAAAAAAAACAAAACCAAAAAACACGAAATAAAAAAAAATAAAGCGAAACCTTGCAAGAACTTTCAAAAACTAGCAAAAACTTGCAAAAACTTGCGCATATTTCTCTAAAAAAGCGTTCTTGAAAATTTAAAAATTGCTAGAGGTGTGTTTTTAAAAGTGTTGGAAGTCATAGTTGGCATGTGCAAGGTTTTGAAAAGTTGTTGTTTTTCTCGCAAAGTGCTGAAATAAAATAATTTATAAAAAAATTTTAAAAATAAACCAAAAAAACAAAAACAAAAAACACGAAATGAAAAAATAAATAAAACGAAACCTTGCAAGAACTTGCAAAAATTTGCAAAAACTTGCAACCATTTCTCTAAAGAAGCGTTCTTGAAGATTTGGAAATTGCTGGTATGTGTTCTTGAAAGTGTCAAAAGTCGTAATTGGCATGCGCAATGTTTCGAAAGTTGGTTGTTTTTCTCGCAAAGTGCTGAAATAAAATAAATTAATAAAACAATTTTAAATAAACCAAAAAAACAAAAACAAAAACCATAAAACAAAAAAATAAATGAAGTGAAACCTTGCAAGAACTTGCAAAAACTTGCAAAAACTTGCGAAACTTGGCGCCATTTCTCTAAAGAAGTGTTCTTTAAAATTTAGAAATTGCTGGGGGTGTGTTCTTAAAAGTGTCAGAAGTCGTAGTTGGCATGCGCAAGGTTTCGAAAAGTAGTTGTTTTTCTTATAAAGTGCCAAAATAAAAATAAAATAAAAAAATTAAAAAAAAATAAATAAAAAAAAATAAAAAAAACAAATGAAAACAAAAAAAAACAAACAAAAACAAAAAATGAAAAACAAAAAAGTGAAAAAAAAACAAAATAAAAGATCTAATTATAAACAAAAGATCTAATCTGATTTTGTAGTACAGAATTTGAACTTCATCGAACTATTTCAAACTATTTCGAAAAATTAGTCCAATGCACGATCCAGGTTACAGATCTATTGATTCAGCTTGTTTTCTGTCCTAAAATATTTTGAAAGGTTTGAATATTTATATAAGAAATAAAAAAATTGTAAAAAATTTAGCATAAACTTTAGCAAGTTTTTACAATATATAAGAAAATCGTAAACTTAAATAAAAGATTTAGCGTAAAACTATACAAGTTTTATAGTGCATAAAAAAATCGTAAATTTACATAAAATTTTTACGTAAATTTACAATTTTCTTATACATCGCAAGACTTACGTAGTATTACGCTAAATTTTACATAAGTTTACGATTTTCTTACATACCGTAAAAACTTGCGCAAGTTTACGCATATATATTTTTGCTGATGTATAAGTATGTATTTTATAGAGTCTTTGGATTTCAAATCTAAATAAAAGAAAGACAATAATTGTTGTGATTGTTATTTATCATTAGGGCGCTGATATTTATTACCTAATATTCATTTACTATAGGGGCTTACTCCCCACCCCAGGTAAAATCTATAAATAGAAATTTAGCCAATCAAATTTAACTAAGGTAAGATTTTTCTTGATCTCATCTTCTAAAATATTACTTAATAAATATCAGCACTCTTATATTATAGATTAATTGTATCATTATTATACTTGCTAGCAAAACCTACTATTTGTAAAAAATTAAATCAAACAAATAATTCTAAAATTTTATAAATATATCATCTATAGTTATAAGAATATACTTGTAGTATTTCGATCCTAATTTTAATAGGCCATCCGGATTCTATCAAATCCAAATTGAATCCGCATCAGATTATATATAAAGCTAACTTTGGGTACATCCTTAGGTCCATAATTTAAGTTCTTTGACTAATTCTAGTAAAAATCTCTGGTTTGGATATCTGAATTTGTCTGGATTGAAGGATCAATCCAGATTTTGGATTTAGAATCGAAACACTATATACTTGATTTATTTAAACAAAGATTATTAATAAAATTTTTGAGCTATGAGTTTGGCCAGACCCTTTGGGTTTGTCCACTTTAAGTTTACTTAAAGTGGACAAACCCAAAGGGTCTGGCCAAACTCATAGCTCAAAAATTTTATTAATAATCTTTGTTTAAATAAATCAAGTATATTCTTATAACTATAGATAACATATTTATAAAATTTTAGAATTATTTGTTTGATTTAATTTTTTACAAATAGCAATTACTTTTTAGGGGTTTGGGATTTGTACGAGTTTTGCCAACAAGTATAATTATTATATTATAAATTAATCAAATCTGCAAGAAAATTAATTCTGAACAAAAAATCGATGCAATTCTAGTTATATATAGTACAGTTAATTGTCTATAAGTATTCAAGTATATGTTTAACTATATAAAACTAAACTATTTAATGATATTGTATAAATATAGAAAAAAATGTACTTACAGAAAAAAAGTGCACTTATAAAAAAAAGCGCACTTATAAAGAAAAAGCATATTTATAAAAAGTGCACTTATTGCATTTATTGT
The DNA here is from genome assembly GCA_003550325.1 of Gigaspora rosea. Lineage (NCBI taxonomy): Eukaryota > Fungi > Glomeromycota > Glomeromycetes > Diversisporales > Gigasporaceae > Gigaspora > Gigaspora rosea. The sequence continues at coordinate 69,494 of QKWP01000496.1, read as the reverse complement.
TATATTTGTATAATCTTGGTATCATTTTAAAATATTAGTATTAGGAAAATATCATAAAAATAGTAAGAATAGTATAAATTTTATTAAAGTAATCAAATCTGTAGTATTAATTTTATTAGGAAAACTTTTCTCCATTCTCAAAAAGGAGTTATTTTCATTAATAACTCATTATCATAACTCGTTATTATAATTCATTATTATATCTCGTTATTATAACTCGTTATCATATCTCGTTATTATAACTCGTTATCATATCTCGTTATCATAACTCATTATCATAACTCGTTATTATAACTCGTTATTATATCTCGTTATAGAGAAAATCCTAAGTTTTTACAGATATATAAACCCTGCTTTTTCTCTCAAGTCAAAGCAGGTTCTGTCCTCTAATTCTTTTCTTTTATAAAAAATATTGGTACTTAACATCTTATATTTAATAAACTGATATTATCCTTTAAAATATAAAGCCATCGCCTTTATATTCTTTGATCCTTTATCCATCGTATAAAGGACCTTTATTTTGTTGGTTATTAATTTCTTTGGTTGAATTATTATTCTCTTTTACTTTTGTCGACATATTAATTTTTTGTACTATTATTATTCTTGGATTTATTGTCTTTTATTATTAACTTCTTTGATATTGTATATATTTCTTACTCTCTTACACGTTAAGTTAAGGGTAGGGTATTTTTTTTGGCTTGTATAATGCATAAATTTGCAGATCACCTGTTCCTGATTGGCCAAACTGGCGGTTTGACCAATCAGGAGCAGGAGATCTGCAAATTTATGCATTACATGAACCAAAAAAATACCCTACCCTTAGGTAATATAGTTTCTTGCCTAAAAGTTACTATATTACATTATGAAAGATTGACTAAATTGTTAATTAATCACTAGAATATTTATTTAAAAATAAAAAAAAGATATATATAAGATTTAACTAATATTAGATAATAGATTTTGCTATACTTTGTAATACTAGTAATAATCACTACAATATATAGTAATTTTTTTTTAATATTCTTTTTTTTTAATATATTAATTTTTTTTAATTAGTTTAATTTTTTTTTTTTAATCAGTTTAATTTTTTTTATATATTTATTTAATTTTAATTTTATTAGAAATAATTGTTTAATTAACTAATAGCAAACCCAATTTTAAATTATTTTTTAATATATAGCATGTAATTTAATTTTTTTGGTTTAATTTACTGGTAATTTGATAAATTTTTTTTATTTTTTTGACAGTCCACTGGTACTATATTAGTAAATTATATATACTGAATTTATAAGATTAAAATGAAATTTTTGTGTTCCAAAAACTATATACGTAGTAACTCTTTAATTGCAAGTTCAACTTCATATAGTTGTGTTAATCATACCCAAATGTGACCTATTGTACTAGCTCCTATAAATAAGAAATCTACTAAACTAGGAAACTTTGTTAGCACTGTCAAAGACCAACTTTTAAATTCTTTCTATCTAAGCTACCAAGTAGGATATTTATATCCAAAAAAAATAAAAAAAATAAAAAAAAACAAAAGAGGTGAAAAAAAAAACTAACTTAATCTAAATAAAAAACCAAAATAATAAAACAAACATGAGAAAGACAAAAATAGAAAAAATAATAAAAATAAGAGCAAGGTCTTACCATTAAAATTAAAAAAAAAAAATAGAAAAAACAAAAGAATCATTGACAAAACTAAAAAGTATACTATTAAATCTGTACTAGATTGTAAAAATTATATAATACTCTAAACAAATAAGTTTCTACTCTATATCAGGATCCCAAAGAACTTTGATACAACTCAGATAATTCTAAAAAAGAAAATTTTGCATAGAAATTCATCAAATATTGCATTTTATATAGTTAATTTTCAAATTTGCTCTATTTTATACATCTATTTGGCTAAAATACTGCTAAAATTATACAAACTCAAATCTGAGTTGTATCTAAGTTCTTCGGGGTCCTTCTATATCCATTTAAGCATTATATATAAAATAGATAAAAACATAAAAAACCTGTAGAGAACCTTGCGCCTAAAAGAAAGTTTTAGAAAAAATTTCATGTTGATATTTTTTCAAAATGCTTCATATGCCATTTATTGTTTATTTTTTAGAAACCCAAAACTTATTTATGACTTGATTCTGATTAGATAGGTGTCTTTCCAATTTAAACGAAGTAAATATTGTCGATCTTTTGGAGAGAGTAAGCTGGATTTTCCACTTTTTGGTAAAAATTTCAAAAATCTAAAAAGAAATACCAGGAGTACTAAAGTTATAAAGAATGTAAAAGTTATTCTTTAAAGAATAATATATTTGATAAAAAGTCTACTTCCATTTAAGCTTTTGTATCTTCTGACAAAAAACTTCAGAGTTGTTACCCTACTACATCTTTTATAGTAATAAAGTCTTCTACCCAAAGAGCCAAACCTAAAAAGAGAGTTCTTTTTTAGCTCTATTTCAGTTTTCTTACATCTGATCTAAAGCCCTTTATTCAAGTTGCTTCTAGATAAAGTCTTTGTTATATACAAATATATTAACTTAAAGTTTTATAGGTCGGGTCTTTGTAAAAAATTTGGTACAAGGGATTATCAAAAAGAGTTAATTAATTTTTGAATGATAATTTGGTAATTAATTTTTGTTTTAATTAAATTTATTTTATTTTTTTTATTGAATACTTCCAAATTAAAGCTAGAAAATAAATATTTAAGTTTCACTATAATGATAATATTATACAATTAAATCACAAATATAATTAGTTTACTATAGTAAAGATTTAAATATTTTCTTTCAGGTTTTAATTTGGCATTATTATTATTATTTTTTAGAACTATGAAAATGGATGAAAGTATAAAAAATGGAACAAGAATGATATAAAATAGAATATAAAAACATGAAAATAAAATGAATATGATATGAAAATAGAATAAAAATGACAACAAGAAAGTGACAAAAGACCAGTAAAAAAGTTTATAGAAAATTCACCAAAAAAACACTAAAAATTCAAAAAAAAAGTTTAATGAAAATTCTCTACCAAATATAGAAAGACTAGATGAAAGTCTTTAAAAAAATGCTAAAAAACTTAAAAAATTTTATCAATATATTAAATGCCAATTACCAAAAGAAAAGTCTACAAGAAGTTTGTTAACTAAACACTAAATGGTTAGAGAAAAGTAAATAAAATTTACTTACTAATCGCTAAAAAATAGAGAAAAGTCTGCAGAAAAATTCATCAAAAAAATACCAAAAATTCATTTATTAAATATTAAAAAACTAAAAGAAAATTAACCAAAAGTTCAAAAATTTAGAAAAATTAAAAAAAAATTTTATACAAAAGTTCTCCTACTAAATGCTAAAAACCAGAAAGAAATTCACAAAAAAATTTATCTATTGAATAACTAAGTTATAAGAAAATTCATCTTTATATGAGCAGATTTTAACAATTTTCAGATGATAAATAAATTTGATTATAGATTTACATATATATTTGTTATAATAGATAAACAAATTCTAATAAATATAAATGTAATATAAACAAGTAACTGGCCAATTAAATTTATTATATGATATTTAGTTAGATTAGATTAAAATTTTTATTACTATAAAAAGAAATTTGAAATTTTGATATTCAATAAAAAATATTAATTTATATATCTTATTCTATATTAACATGTTTGCAAATCAGTCAAACAAATCTGCTCATATGTGTTGAAAAACTAGTATGAAGATTTACCACCAAATATAAAAAAAGTTTATCTATTATGAAAAAAATCTACCAAACTTGATAATACCAATAATGAATAAGAGCCACCAAACTTGATAGTACCAATTACCAAATATAACAATATTAGTAATGAAAAGGTACACTGAACTGGACAACACCTACAATAATATCTATAACAAAAGAAGATATATCAATAGGCAACAAAAAAAATCTAAAAATTAACAAATAAAAATGCTAGTACAGAACAAAAAGAAAGACAAATAAAAACAAAATAAAAAAATCTGGATATATATCTATATTAGTGATGCCACCGAAATTGATTTTTGAAAAAGGCCTATTTCGTCTTCATTAGAGAAAATTAAAATTTTTTATAAGGAAGAACAAATAAAATTTATATAGATATGTTCCTTATAATTTCGTCTATTTAAAAAAAGTATCAAATAATTTCGTCTTTCAAGTAAAATAGGTCAAAAACAATTTCGTCTTCAAATTTTAATCTCGGGTTTTAGAACCCGAAATGCTTTCGTCCTCATGTATAATCTATATTGTGTAACTGGTGATCAAATCTTAAAAAATATAAAAACAAACAAACAAAAAAAAGATATAATATAGATCTGATTACAGATATAATATTGATCACTTGGAATTAGATTGGAAAGTCAGAGTTTACATGATCTAAAAAATCTTATCTATATTCTGTATTTGTTAATTAGTTTGCTATAAGTAGTACAAGCTTTCAATGGTGCTATAAAACTAGACAAAGTAGATTTAAAGTAGTAGAAAAGCTAGGAAGAATATATAAGGGTTTAGAAGAACTCTACCAATTGAGCTACCAAAGTTATACCAAAAAAAAAGAACATGCATTATAAAAGCATTAACTAGAAAAAAATATAAAGCCAAATAGACCAATCTTTCCAAACTGCAGAGTTAGAAGTTTCTGCTAGTAATTTGATATAGTAGAATTGAAAAATCTAGAAAAGCAAGTACTAGAGTTTGAATAAACTTTACAAGAGCAAAAATAGATATTAGTAAAAGAACAATTAACTCTGCCTTGCAAGTGTTAGTTATAATTATTACCAAAGTATAGGTAAATACCTAAATAGGACAAATATCGCTCTACTATTCTGTATTTTTTTTTGATTTTTAACTTTTTTAAACTAATTTGTATAAACAAAATTTTATGATTTTAGTTAATTGATTTACACAAAAATATTATGTAAGCATATAGCTTTAGATAACCTCCAAATTTGATAAAATTCCTGACTATATATATTTATAAAATTCAGTTTTAATAATATAAACAATTATTATAACTCTTTCTAATGATCCTTGTACCAACTTTTTTTATAATTACTAACTTTTGACAATTATATAATTAATATATTTATATATAATAAAACTTTACCTTAAAGTATCTGAAACTAGAGTTTCAGATTGAATATTGAAATAATTGAAATTAACTCTCTAGTAGAAAACTCTGGTACTATAGAAGATATAGTAGAGCTAAAAACACTAAAGTTTTGTCAAAAGTAGAGAAATATTAGTAAAAGTATACTTTTGATTAAATATATTATTTTGTATAGTATAGTTCTTTGCAAGTTGGTACTTTTGGTACTTTCTTTTGAACTTTTTAAAGTTATGCTAAAAAGTAGTAAATCTAGCTCATTTCCTTTAAAAGATTAGCAGTATTTACTTTTTCCAAATTGGAATTGCAGACTACCTAATTAAAGTCAATATCACAAATAAAGTCGCAGATATTAGAACATCAATTAACAAGAAGCAGGAGGTGTAGAGTAATATATTGACATCACTATCTTAATTTTATATGACATAAGAGTAACGTAGTGATGTTACTACCTCAGACCTTTCAAATGTTTGAAGCTATAGTCACAAGTGCCCATTTTGTTATAATATAAACAATAAATAATATATTAGAGATTTTTTTTGGAATATTTATAGAAATTTTTTCCAATTTTCTAGAATTAGACATAGTTTATTAGTCTTTATTTTTCTGCTTTATAGTTTACATATAATACTTTGGTAAAGTTTCTATATAGTATTATATAATTTTTACTTTTATATATTCTTAGTTGTGTTTGTTATAAATTAGTTTTTTTTCTTTCTCATTTCTTCTTTTTATTTAGATTTTGTAGCTTTTCTCCTTTTTTTACTTCTTCTTTTTAAATTTTTTGTTTAAATTTGTTTTTTTATTAAAATCATTTTATTATTGAAGCTAAATAAAGAGGATTAAAGAAATTAGCAATCTTGACAAGACAAAAATAGCTATTCAATAATTATAGAGAAGCATATACAGAAAATTGCATACTCTTATAGAAAAAAAATTTGTTGTTGTAGCAGATTGCACTTAGTAAACATTAAGTAGTACAAGTAAGTTTTTATTAAAAAGAAGAAATTTTAAGTAGCAGCTACTGTAAACTAAACTTTTGTATATTTAATTACATGCTTTTTCTAGTTAAAAAAAGCAGAATTGCCAAAAAAAATAATAATATAAACAATATAAGTTTATAATATATGGTATTACCCAATTTAGATAGCGTATCTGTAGTAATATACGACAAATTACTGAGAGTAGTGGGTAAAGCTTAGCTTGGCCCTCACCAACTCGTGAGTAATCTTAGGACACCAAGGTTTAGGAAGTAACCGTGAGGTTACGATCATCTGGGCAAGGACCTACTTGGAAGTATAGGATTGGCAATATGAGAGAAGCAGAGAATATAGTAAGTAGCAGAATGACAAAATAGGAAGTAGCCCAAAAATCCAGGTTATGCAGAAAATGGTGTATAGAAAGCTCTAGTAGGTTTAGGTCACAAATAGTCAAGAATGTCTGAGTCTCTTGTACTTAATATAGTATAATATTGTATCACATAATATATACAAATATATACTCAATAATAAAGTCTTTAAGGCATGACCTCACATTAAAAAAAATATATATATATATGGTATTACTACTTTTATTAAGGGAAGAATCTATATAAATCATTTTTTATATAATATACATTATAAATTTTTTTGTATAACAAATTATATAATAAACACAACTCTAATTGAGTAATTATCTATTTTAGAAATATTTTTACTACTGTATTTGTTTTTTGTATAACTCCGGCAAATTTGAAATCTTCTTAGCAAATTTAGCTATAAGAAAGTATATTTTTTAAAAATAATACAACTGCTAAAGATTTTACTACTATAAATAGAAGGTTTAATCTGTATATTGCCAAATTTTGGTAAAGATTGATATAAGTGAAACTTGATATAAGAAAGTTGCTGCGTCCAGTTAAAATCTTTCTTATATCAAGATTTTCTTATATCAAAAGGTTTTTATTATAAAACTTTCTATTGGGACTCAACAAAATCTTTCTTATATCAAGAGTTTCTTATATAAAACTTTCTTACATCGAGAGTCACTTGTAGTAGTTTTAAAAAACTTTTATTAGTGATATATTTCAAATTTTGTATAAAATCCTAATGTACCACCAAAATTATATAATAAATGAACTACGTACACTCTACTCTTAATAGTATAACTATGGTGCAAATCACGAAAAGCTATTAACTTTTAACTATAAAATTTTTAATCTTTTATAATTTTTTTAAAATAAAATAAACTAAAAAAAAGTTTTTGTATATTTAATAGCTTTTAATAGCTTTTTAATTAAACTATCAAATCCACAAAAAAAATCTTTAGTATCTTTTATTTTAAGAAGTTTATATTAATTTAAAGTTATATATAATTTAAAAATTTGGTGTTTATATATAAAAAAACATAACTAAATTTAAATTTATTGTTGGTAATGATGCTGAAATCAGATGATGCTGAAATTTGGGGTCTCGATTTGAAACCATAAGCCCTGCTAAAATCTACATATACTCTTTAAATATCAAATCTCCACCCAAACCTTACCCTAATCTTATAAGACAAAGACAAAAAAAACATCTCAAAAAAATCTTAAAATTTCATATCAAAATAAATCGAAATTTCAGGATCATCTGATTTCAGCATCATCCCCGACATTTATTAACAAAATTTAAAAATTTATTAATAAAAGAACAATTTGAAGCATTAGTCTTTAGTTATTAGTTGTGGAAGCCAATGGCTGAGTAAATGTTAGCGTTCAATGTTACAGAACAATCTTAACATTCACCAGTAGTGAAAATCACTGCATTATGTGATCATCTGATTCAGTTGCCCTAATTAACCAATAAAATTTTAAAAACAATTTATATTTATTTTTAATATTTATTAATGTAGATATGAGTATTATGGAGCACTACCAATTATAGCGCACTGCCAATATCTTATGATCTACTGATCGGAATCATGTAATTTTAGTACCAATCAATTCGTCTTAGTGAGATGAATCGGTTGGTACCAAAATCGTTGAATTCTGATTAGTGTATCACAAGATATTATAATTAAAGTAATATTTAAAATCATTATTCCTTAATTTGTTATGCAGGCATATTTGCCTGTGAAAATTTTAAAATTTTAAATTTTTTAAATAAAACCTTAAATATTAATTTTAGCTATATACTTTCTAAGTAAAAAATATAATATTAGTTCTGTTTTATCAACTTTATTATAAAATTTTTTTAAAATTATTAAAAAACTTTGGTGTAATAAAAGTTTAAAGTTTTTGTTTTGGAACTTTTACTATAGAATTTTTTCTTTAGGTTTTCTCAAATTTTATATGTTCCCGTCTATAAAAAAAATTTTCACTTCTAATACAAGTCCTAATTTTTACAAGTAAATCATTTAAAGTCAAATAATGAAAGTTGTCATCCTTTATATAAACTACAAAGTTGTATAAGAAACTATATTTTTAAACCCAATATTTAAAGAATTTGCCAAAATATTGTAAAATCTTTTTTTGTTAATATTTTCAGCTTATAAGCAACATAAACTTTTTGTCTTATAATATAAGTTTAAATAATTCAAAAATATAATCCTTGTTCTTAAATATTATAATACCAAATTTTATTTAAATATCTTAAATGATTAAAAAACTAGATCAGAGGTATATTTATAGTAATTATATAGGCAAATTTGCTTGCGAACCTCTACAAAGTAAGAGATAGGTATTATAGTGATAGAAATATTGCAGTGTATAGCAACATTTTGTGAACCATTAATCAGAATTATGTGATTTTGGTACCATTCGATTCGTCTCATTAAGACGAATTAAATGGTACCAAAATCATGTGATTCTGATCAATACTTCTTAATATATTATAATTTAACCAAAATAAGCTGTGCAAGACAAATTTTAAAATTAATATGAAATTATGAATAACTTCTGATGGACCAGTTCGTTTTTATGATTTTATCACCAAAATGACCGCCTTGAAAAGGCGATTCCAACAAGCCCAAAATCACTAAAATCTGATCACAGGATTACAGGATCGTTAAAGTTTTATTATTATTTTGATAAAAATAGATTAGTGATACAAATCGATGAAATTTTTTAATCAATTAGTTGATAGATCATTTTATCCAACTAATCGATTAATCGATTTTATTCAACTAATTGATTAGTTGGCAATTAATCGACTAATTGATTAATCGATTAGTTGATTAATCGATTGACCAATCGATTAATTGAATAAATAATAAACGAAACTTGGTAAAATACACGTAAGGTAGCAACTGAAATGATATTCTTATATGATCAGTTGATTAAACGACCAATTGACTAATCGATTAATTAGTTGATTAATCGATTAGTCGACTAATCGATTAATTGACTAAGTTGGGTCTGTAAAATTCAAATCGATTAATTGTCAACTTTACAACTAATCGATTAATTCAATTTTTGATTTGTATCACTAAAATAGATTAGTTTAACTAATCTAATTTTTATTAAAAACAATACAAAAAACTTAGCGATTCTGTGATCCCATGATTGGATTTTAGTGATTCTGGGCTTGTAGAAATCGCCTCTTCAAGGCGGTCATTTTGGTGATAAACCATAAAAATCGAACTGGTCCATCAGAAGTTATTCATAATTTCATATTAATTTTAAAATTTGTCTTGTGCAGCTTATTTTGGTTAAATTATGATATATCGAGAAGTATTAGTCAGAATCACTTGATTTTGGTACCATTCGATTCATCTCAATGAGACGAATCAAATGGTAACAAAATCATTCGATTCTGATCAATAGATCATGAAAAATAGTATGTGTGCTATAATTGGTATATGTTATAATTTATCTTTTTTAATTTGCATATTGTAATTAACGATATCTTATGATCTAGTAATTAAAATTAAACAATTTAAAGGCCCTGGGTCAGATAGTGCAGTGGTTTGCGCTCCAGGGTCGCATTCGCAAGGTCGCCGGTTCGAGTCTAGTGGATGACAAAAACTGTATTGGGACCACGAATGGCCAGGATCTACGCCAAGGATTCGCATTTCTTTTCTGTTTACAGATATGGTACTACAGTGATAAGAGCTGCGTGACATAGTCATAAAGGTCATGTGGTGGCCAGAAAAGGAAAGAAAATCTGACAAGAAACGTCGTAAATATAAGGAATATCCCTATAAAAGGAAAATCAGGAAATAGATAAGGGGTACCTAACGATACCGCACCGACCAAATATGGAAAGTGTTCTCAGGGCGTATGAAAAATGGCTGACCTATATAGCGCACTGGCAAACGTTGACGACCTTAAAGCTACCTAAGATCTATGAGGTACGGGGCACCAGGGCGTGGTGGGCTTGCTAGATTATACCAGGATAAACGGACGATAGAAGGGAGGTATAGGTTAATTAGAATAGAAACTCCTAATGTAATGTAACGTAAGACCTTTGAAATTTGAATAAAGAGCGCCACCTGCGCCCCTAGCAATAGATCTAGGGTTTAATAAAAAAAAAAATTAAACAATTTTGGTACTATTTGATTCGTCTTGATAAGACGAATCGAATGGTACCAAAATCATTCGATTTTGATCGATATATCAAGTATTATTAGTTAAAATACTTAACTGCGCCATAATACCCATGTCTACCTTATATATTGATATACCGATATATTTATTTTGGCAATTACTATCTGTACACTAGTGTATAAATATGGATACATATGAGGACTTAACATGGGTACATATAATAACTTAAAATTTTGCTTATGAAACCACTTTTTGGGCTCTAACAAAAAAAATTTCTTGCAAAATTTTATATAAGCTATAATTCCTTTCAATTTCAAAACTAATACTCCCAAAGCTGACCCTAATTTTAACCTTAAATTAGGTTTAATTTTGGTCTATAATTTATATTTTACGCAGATTTGCAAATCAATTAATTAGTACCTGTGTATATACAGGTATAGTATACTAATAGTTTTTTCTATTTATTTTATATTTATTTATATACTGTAAAATGTATTAATTTATCCTTTTGCCCAATTCTAATCTGACCCCTCTAGCTCAGCTTTTATATTACATTAATCCCATGCTATCCTAACCTTAATCTCTCTAACTTTTATACTAATCTCATCTAAATCCGCACTACTATCTATCCCTAATTTTACAATTAAACTAATTTATAGAATCTTCTAGTTAGGGGCTGACAGATATTACGTAATATTTTTAGGGGGAAGGTGATAGCTGGGATAATATACTATATATATACTTCATATATAATGTAGAGAGAAGGGGTAACCTCTTTAATAAAAAATATTACGTAATATCTGTTAGCACCTATATTCTAATCATATTATACTATTTACTAATCCTAATCTATTGCTTTAATTTGTACAATATGAGGACAAATCTGAAAAAAATGAACTAGCAATAACAAAGACACAACCAGGTGGCAACAAACCAACAATCTGAACAGAAAAAAAATTAGTATCAGCGATGATGGTAGCAATTTTGACAAGTTAAAGATCAATATACAACAATTTACAAATGACGTCACAAGCAATATCACTAGCATACAATGGCTTCAAACTATGATACTAGCATATGATAATTTCAAGTGATGATAACGACCCTAAACGAAACGAAGCACTCACAAACAATAACACCAAAAACGATGACACCAAGAATGACAACACCAAAGAGTGATATTACTAAAAAGTGATGACACTAAAGAGCGATAACACCAAAAAGTGATAATACTGAAAAATGAGAGCACCAAAAAACGACAATATTAAAGACTAATAATACTGAAGAACGACAATAAAATGAACGATGAAGAAAAGACACAAAAGAAATCTACACTATATAAAAAGAAAAAAAGTAGCAGTTAGATACATGAAAAAAATGTAAAAAAAAAAAAAGAAAAAAATATATATATATGCAGATCAGTGATCTGGGTATATATGTAGATTACTAATCTAAATAATCGAATATAGTAAAATTCATCAGAGGTTAATATTAAATTATTTCTTAATAAAATTTAAATTTATATTAAATTTTTCTGCATTTTTATTGGTCAATCATATTACAATGCAGCTAAAAAAATTGGCGTCTATATATAAAATTTGTTAGCTTTAGATGATCTCCACCATAGTTATATTGTTTTTATTTTAACAATTTAAGGGTAGATGTATATCGATTATTTATCATATAATTTTTGTAGTACAATAAGATTTTGAGCAAAAATTAAAATACGCCATTAATAAAAGTTTTTGAAACCACTATCAATTTTTACCAAAATTAAGTAATATACAGATTAAATCTTCTATTTATAGTAGTAAAATCTTTAGCAGTTGTACTATTTTAAAAGATATACTTCCTTATGTAGTTAAATTTGCTAGTGTGCTTCAAATTTTCTAGGGTTATACAAAAAATAAATAGTAAAATTATTTTTAAAAAGGTAATTACCCAATTAGAGTTGTGTTTACTATATAATCTGTTACATACAAAAAATTTGCAATGCATATTATATGATAAATAATTTATGTATACCAGGGCCCCGAACAATCTATATGAGGTTATATTTAAGCATCATAGTAAAATTTTTTTTGGTTAGCACTTTTGGTTTGGTATATATAAGCTATGTTTCACATATTAGATAGAACTTTTATCTACCTTTAACTTTTAATGTTCTCTAAAAAAAAAAAATACTGAACATTCCCTAAAAAAAAAAACAAACCGTTCTCTAAAAACCCATTTTGTTAATTTTTATTTAATTTTTGCATTTTTCTGATTTTTTGCATTTTTTAGATTTTTGTATTTTTTAATGTTTGTATTCATTATGCCTCAGATTTTTCATTAGCACATTTCAAATATAATATTTATAAAAATTACCCCATTAGCATTCTTTTAAATATATTTATTTTGCCTTTAGCTGTTTACAAATATAACCTTTTTCTCCAATACCTACTTTTCAAATATAACCTTTTTTAAAAAACGCCCTTTATTAGCAATTTTTCAAATATGACATCATATAGATTGTTCGGGGTCCTCATACACTCTATTATTAACCAAAGAAAAATTATAGACATCTTTAATTAAAGATGCATAGCTTATATATTTCTGATCAAAACAATATCCAGATAAATAATTTTATTCAAGTTAAAGTTTGGATTAGAGTTTGGATTAAAATTAGGATTATATTAAAAAAAATATTATAAGTAAAATTGTCTTTTTGACATTTTTACTTAGTGTTTTAAGTAGCTGTTTTTTGTATTTTTTTTATATTTTTTTATTTTTTTGTTGTTTTGGTTTGTTTTTTTTTTTTTTTTTTTTTT
>QKWP01000496.1:41140-55629 GCA_003550325.1 Gigaspora rosea | reverse complement strand
GCTACCATTACCTACTTCTGCCCTTGTAAGGTTCACACCGACCCCGGTACCCACCATTACTTTCCTACCGGTCCATCACCGGGTGCCCCAAACTTCCAAACCAGTTGGCCCGGAAGGGTTGATCTACCCAGCATTAGGTGCTACTATGGTTTTTCTTCCCCTGGTACCTAATTCCAGAACATAGATCCTTTTCCTCCAGTACGACTCCGGCGGCCAGGTTGGTGGACCCTCTTCTCCGAAGGTCATATCGTCCAGTTTTCCAGCTCCGGTTTCCGATATTCCGGTTCTGGTAGCACCAGCGAAGATCGTTACTACCTCCTTACTCGGACTTTCCAAATGGGTTTCCATTTCCTCGGTTCCTTGGATTTGTCTGTGTCACCGGACACAACTTCGCCCGAAAGCTCCCATTCGAGATGGTAACCAAGGACTACAAGTAATATACCCAACCAATCGACAGGAAATAGTTACCATAACACAGATCTATTTTTCCAAAGCGTCGCCAGTGGGATTTGAACCCTAGACCTGCCACTTGGGGGTGACAACTTACCAACTTCCCTAAGTCGCCACACCCTGTTGTTTTGGTTTGTCTAATTTGGAAGAATTGTATTATGCTAGTGATTTAAACTGGCTAAAGAAACTGTAGCTAAGCTAGCTTAACCAGCTAAACCAGCCAATGTAATGTAATTAGCTAGCTAATATAGCTAAAAACTAACTATTATAATAATACAAGTCACTCTCGTTATAGTAAAGTGATCTGTTCTATTAATAAAAATTTTTAAAAAATTCATCATAATGAAAGTTTTATTAGTAAATTCACTTTATCAGAGAATTTTATATAAGTCTAATTTTACTACATCAAGATATTAATTGGTCTTTAATATCAAGAGTTCACTATAATGAGAGTAATTTGTATTCCTAAAAGAAAAATAAATGAACATAAAATATGTATCAAATATTCTGAAATATTCTAAATGCAAACCAATAGTTAGCTGCTTAGCCAATGATTTAGTCAGCTGGCTAAGCCAGCTGACTAAACCCATGTAGCTTTAATCACTATGTTATGCTAAGCAAAACGTGTATTATATGATATATGCATTTTGATTGGCTATTAAGCCAGAGATGCATAAACTAGGCATCTCTGTGTTTACATTTATAAGTTTTGTATACAAAATTTTTAATATAAAATTTTCATATTACTGCTGATTTCAAAATTAGTGGGACAACGTGAAAATTTTTGTTGATCCGCAGTAATTTCATTTACTGAAAATTTTATAGTTTTTCGATAATATAATTTTGGCCGAAATTATTATCACGGTATTGATAGTTTTGATTTTCGGACTGATCCGGGATGTTTTGTTACAAAACATCCCGGATCAGTCCGAAAATCAAAACAATCAATACCGTGATAATAATTTCGGCCAAAATTATATTATCGAAAAACTATAAATTTTCGGTAAATGAAATTACCGAAAATTTACTGCGGATCAACAAAAATTTTTACGTTGTTCCACTAATTTTGAAATCAGCAGTAATGTTAGTACTGTATTTGATTAGAGTTAGTGTTTGAAAGGGTTTTTGAGAGCATAAAACGTTTTTACCTAAGATATTTAATTTTTGAGATAATGTATATATAGGTGCGCTTTAGTAAAAATTATTTTAAATAGTATATATTATTAAGAACAGTGTTAAATATCGCAGGTTGCTATATCGCAGATTAATATGAACGACCAATTAGATCACAGGATCTTGTGTAACAAAATGAACGAAAAATTAGGAACAAACTTTACTTTAAATACTACAATACTAAAATATCTTGAAATTTCATTATATAAACTAGTCTTGGGGCTTCTAATTAAAAGTTTTTAGCACTTAATTTTGCATATAAACATGCCCTCTAACCCTAATCTTAATATTAATTCGAACCCTAACCTTAACTAATAATAATTTTAATTTTTTTTTAAATCTTAACCTGCGATATCACAACCTGTTAAATTAAAACAACTCACATTATTAAAATAATTTTTTTAATTTCGTTTAACGTGCCTTTACGTGAAAAATTGCAAAACTAATCACATTATTATTGGTTGACTTATAAACACGTGACTTATTGAAGTAATGAACGTTCTTTGATTGGCCTGTTTAATTTTGGGGGGAACTCTTGGAGCCGGAGAGGTGGGGGTGAACGTTAAACGAAATTGTAATTTCGAACAGCCTTACTTATAACTTAAAAATTTTTTTATTATATATATATATATAATTAACTATTACTATAAAATAAAATTTGTTATTCCCGAGTTGGCTTATAGTTAATGATACGCAGATTTCCGGGGATGTAATCTACTTTTTTTCCGGCGATGTTTTTTCGAAACGGAACTTAGAAATCACAGTCGGAAGTAATATATTATTAAACTACTGAACTATTTATATTGCATGTATAAAAAGCGGAGACTTTCCGACTGTTGAAAAATCGGGCCGGAAATTGACACCATTAAACGGAAATCTCCGGCATTTTACAACTCAGCATGCGTATATATTAATTATGGTTATATATATAGTTACTATTTCAGCGATCGTAGTTGAGTCGTATCTTATAAACATCAATTGTTGAAGTTTTTTCTTGGCAAAAACTCCTATTCGTTAATTTGTTGCACTTTACCACTAGTACATTATTATTTCCAAAGGCATTTTCTTAATAAATATATCTTTTTATTTAAAAGCATCAATATGTAAATCTTTGTTACACTTCGTTATTTTAAAACATAATTGCATGACTCAATAACTGAAATCATAAGATACAAAGTTGCAATTTCATAGCAAGCACTTCTATATCTAATTTTTTTTTAAAAAAAAAACAGAAAAATTTTATATGAAATTTTTTTAAAAATAAAATTAAAATCCAGGTACCTGGTCTCTTTTTTAAAAAATTTTATGCTATAACAGATAAGAACCAAAAAAATTAACTTTACATAACCTAATATAAAATTAAATATTGTAATTATAAATTTTTTATCTTCAAGTAAAGGAATAATATCGATATATAAACTAGATACGTAATCAGTGCCCCATGCACTTTGTGCCCAATATTTCGAAATTTTACTAGGGTAACCCTGTTGCACTTCTAACAAAAAATGATCCTCTCGCAATTATGTACTAATCTTGACCCTAACCCAAACCCTAACCTCACTTCAGGAGGATTAGTTATTAATACATTATGGGACACAAATGCACGGGGGCACTGTATATATTTTTAAAAAGATACCTTTCATATTATATATCATATAATATCCAGTTATTCCATCAACTTAGGCGATTCTATCAATATAGATATGTAGCAAAAAGATATACGTTAAATTTTTAAACGAAACAACTAATAAAGTCAATTTTTTTTTGATTTAAAAATTTTTTGAACCTCACGCCAAACGGTTTTGTAAAAATAAAGGAGTGCATAACGTGAAGTTGATCTTTTGGTTTTAGCCAATCAAAATTCTTGCTGATCAGCCAATGAAGTCAAGGCTTAATTCAACTCTTCGATCATATGACAAATATCTAACGATTATTCAGGAGGTTAACGTCAGGGGAACAAAAATTTCGTAAAGTTTTATCGACGGTTTATTCTAACAATTTATTATTTGCTATTTGCAATATATATATACAAAAAAAAAAAAAACTTTTTGTAATGATCAAAAGCTTATGCGTGAATTATTATCATTATAAGGAATTAGCTTTAACCGATTTTTCATTATTGGCCAGGATCACTATCTCCAACATGAGCTTCCAAAAAGTATTTGAAATCTTTTTCTGGCTCATTTTTAAAATTCAGCCAGAACGAATGGACAGAAAGACAAGAAAGTAGATAAGCAGCTCTGAATGTTATATAATATATTAGTAAAATAAAGATCAGGATCAGACTTAAGATCAATGGGATGGACCAAAATCATAACTGAAAATCATAATTACTTGAGATCTTCCATCTGACGGCGTTTCTTTTGATCGAGAACGCGCTCTTTTTGACTTTGGACATCAGATGATGACATAGTGGTCGCCTGAAGGTGATGATTATTGCGACTAGAACGGGACGAGTGCCTCTTTTGAATTTTGTTGTTTGGCACCTGTTTTCTAAAAAAATATATTATAATTAATAAACGACTTAATAACTCTATTATTAAATATAATCTTAAAATCAACTTACAATGTATCTTGTTGATGACGCGGTCGCAAGAAGAATTTTGTAAGTTTGCCTTGATTCACTTTGAGGATAGGTGCATTGCTGGGACCAACTGCATTGAGAAGCTTACTGATTTCACCACTTACGGTGTTGCGTGGCGTTGCACCACTACATTTGAAATAAATTATGGTTAAAACATAATGAGAACTTCTATCACTTGGAATAACGTGAACCGATGGTCGACATTAACATTTCAGACGGTCAAAAAAAATATGCTTACTGGAAGACCACTAATTGCCTTCTGGTCATTTCATCAACCAGCTCTTGTAAAGAAAGTGGTTTACTGGTGGATTCTAGGACTGCAATAACACCTGAAATTATCTTACTATGACCATGATATACATATTTCGACGTCTTGGATGGCATGATGTATCAAGATGAAGGAATAAATGCTAAAACGTTGAATTTATAGTGCAGTTTGGCAAAAAGCAAATCACAATAAACTTTCAATGCACAAAGCTGAATATAAGTACGTAGACGAAACGGAACAGTTCAAAATTTGAAGGAATGGAAAGGCAGGATGAGATTCTCGCCAAATGAACGGGATTCTACGGTAAGTAAAAGTGTACCGAGAGAGAAACAGTGTTTTTGTCGTATTTTATATATGTATGTCGGTCGCGTCGAAGATATTTTGTGACATGAACCTTTTTTTTTTTGGCATTGACCTGTGCTACCGGTTACTCCGGTCTGTGCTGGATACCTATTTACGTTCCGCAAATGCATGAAAGGCTATAATTTTAATCATTGTCAAAAATAGTGTATTTATATATTTGAAAATCTTCGCCTATGCACTTTTGGCTTTATTGCCTTTATATTAACGTTTTAAATACGTAGCATTATTCTGCTGCTTAATATGATTAGACTGCCCAATAACCAAGTTATTCGGCAGTAACCGTCGTAAGCTGCCGTTATTGAATGCTACGAACCAATAACTTGTTATCCGGATTTAAATATGCCATTTCTGGTTCCCTTTAGCCGGCGCATTAAATTTTACAGCCAGATAAAAGTATTTTATAAATTTAACCTGACATATTTTTGTCACGAGATTATCACATGTTAGAGTTTGGAATCGGTTTTATTTTATGTTATGGTTAAACCGGCCTAAATAAAGCTTGGAACCGGTTTTATTTTTTATGTTAAAACACTGTTAAAACCGATAAAACTAGTTTAATCTTAGCTGCTATACTAGTTTTGAAAAATATTTGTAAGTTTTAGATATATATATATATTTTTTTGGTTTTAAAAAAGGTTTTGCTTATACTGTATTTTTATTAATAATTTAAACAAGTTACTTCAAGTATACTTTTTTGTGCATACACAAAATATAAATTATATACAAAAATAAAGGCTCAGAATGGTTTAAAATTTTATTAAAATAAACTAATTTAATTTTAATTAAAATTTAAGTTTTTATATTAAAAATTATTTTTTAATATAGTATGGAACACTTAAAAATAAAAATATCTTATTTTGAAATTTAAAATTTAATAATTTTAAAATTATTTAAATAATTGATTTTTGATATTTTATAATTTTCTAAATTTGATTGGTTGTATTTTCTGTAATTTGATCGGTTACTTAAAAGAAAGATGTGTTACTAAAAAATAATTATATAAATTTATATTATCACAACTAAAACTACAGTACAAAATAATATTTATCAAAATTTATTTTAAATTATTATTTTATAATTAAAATACCTATTTTTTATATAAAATTAAAAAAACTACAGTTGCTATTATGAAAAGCTATCAACTTTTAGCTATAAAATTTTTAAACTTTTATATTTTTTTAAAATAAAATAAACTAAAAAAAAGTTTTTGTATATTTAATAGCTTTTTAATTAAACTATCAAATCTACAAAATAAATATTTAATACTTTTATTTTAAGAAGTTTATATCAGTTTATAGAGCATCCATAAATAACATTATATACTCCCACATAGTAGTGCTTGACTCCTCCAAGACTATATAAAAAAATTTTCAAAATCCATATATTTGTATATAAAATTTTACAAAAACTTGAATATCTTGTAACACAGTTATCCGATTTAAATGATTTAGGTACTATTCAATTTTTCTTAGTAAAACGAATCCAATGATACCAAAATCAAGTCATTTGGATCACTGGATCGCAAAATATTTACAAAAAACTATTGGTTATATTAATTTTATAAAAAAAAATATAACCAATAGTATTTTGCTAATAACTTCTGATCCAGTGATCTGAATGAAATAAAATTGGTTCTATTTAACTCCTCTTACCAAGACGAATCAAATGGTGCCAAAATCATTAAATTTGGACCACTAGATTAGATTTTAGACAATTTTTTCTAAAAAAAACTCTGTTATATTTTTTTGACCCTCTACTAGTTCTCTACTTATTGAGAAAATATTATTTCATCTGACCCCTCTTTTTGTATAATGTTATTTATAGATGCCTTCTTAAAATTATATATAGTTTAAAAATTTGGCACTTATATATAAAAATTATAACAAAATTTAAATTTATTAACAAAATTTTAACATTTATTAATAAAATTTAAATATATATTAAAAATTTTTGCATTTTTATTGGTTAATCATGTTAACTGCAGATAAAAATTGGCACTTATATATAAAAAGTTGTTGGCTTTAAATAGTACCAACTAGAGATTGTACTCGTATAAGTGCCACCCAGCAGTGTTGTCATGGGACACAGACACGGACGGCGGACAGTCCGGGACGGGACGTCCGGGACATGTCCGCCCAGAATTTTTTTGTCCCGGACATTTTGCGACTCAACACGTGATCATCTACCAATAAAATTCGTATAATTCCGCAATTTGATTGGTTTTACCCGGCGAACATGTATCATGTTGGGACATTATTGCAGACATGTCCCGGACGTCCCGTCCCGGACTGTCCGCATCCCTGAAAAATCGGCGGGACAATGTCCGTGTACAACACTGCCACTCAGTGACCCGTATAAGAAGTGTTAACTGGGTTGTAGATATTGCTACCCGGGTGACCTGAATTAACTATCCGTTATAGTCAGAAGCTCGTCTGATTGGTTAATTTTTATAGATCTACCTGTGATTACTAGCCAATCAAATTCATAGCTTTATTACAATATTGACATTAACTATTAACAAAAACTACAAAAAATATAAACCTTATACGTAAAAAGAAAATACATAAATCAAAAATAAATACAGTATGCTATAAACATATAAAGAAAATAAAGTGATTATTACTTTAACAAGCTTAAATACTCTATATTTCACTATATATAAACCAAGACCTTTAACAAATCTTAATATGCTTCAAGAACAAAGCCTATTCTATACATTATATTAAACCTCCTTATTAACAATCTTGTTTTGTCTAAAAACCCAACTTATGATTTTTAATCTTAAAAAAGAAAAATTGTTATTTCATTAGAAACTGTTTCTATTTAGCAGCTTAAAATTTAGAAAAGGTTTTTTTTTCTTTATCTAGTTCAAAAAGTTGTTACTAAGCTAACTCCTCTTAAGGGTAGGGTGAACGTAAATCAATTTTCATATGATCTACATGGTACTATAAGATTTTATATAGAAATTAAACACATGCCCCTGATAAAACTTTTTAGAACTGTGCCCAATTTTAACAAAAATTTGGTATCACGTAGAATGAGCCCTTATTTTCATAATCGTGAAATTCTAGAACTCATAATATTTGAAAAAATCCACCTTCATATATTGATAAAAAAAACTTAGATAGACCTAAATTTACTTAGGTAGCACAAGAAATTGCTAATTCTAATTGGTCAGATCATGTTGTTTACAATCCTGACTGGTCAATCACATGATTTCATATGATTACAATGTGATTACTATTAGAAATGATCTATGTTCACCCTACCCTTAAATTAGAGATTATTTTTGAAATTAGCTTTTTAGCACCTCTTCGAAGCTAGAAACAATATTTGTTAAGAGTAGTTACTTGTGTAATGTTATGTTCTTAAAAGTACTCTAAGCTATATAAATAAATTACCCGGACAATTAATTTGTATTAGCTAATCAGACAAAGTTCTACCTATGAAATAAAGCCAAACTGATCAAATGCCCTGTATAAAAATTTTGTCTTGTTTTTATTCAAAAAAAAAGGTCAGAACAGAATCGATTTTCCGAGCATATAATGTTATACCTAATGTTGTCTATCCAAAATTTTTTTTCACATCATGGTATAAATATTGTACAATATTGTACTAGCATTCGAGAATTGACTTCGTTCAAACATTTTTTGTATATATTTTTCTTATTGCAATCATTGTGATCAACTGAGTTAACCAGGTCAACTGGATTATTCGAGTTATCCGGGTTGTAACCTGGTTTGGGTTTTTTTAAATAAGTGAGTAACCCAGAGTTAAAATTTTTAACAGGTACAATCTCTAGTACCAACTGTGCAATATTTTTTTGCTATATATTCTAGTTTGGATCATTCATATAAAAACACAGAATTTTAAACTCAATAACTTGATTAAAAAATTTAAGGCCACTATTTGTAGTAAATTAATTTAGCTTTGCTTCTTTTTTTGTATCTTTTCTGTATTATAAGTTATTAGCATTTAAAAACTATTTTATTGTTGTCTCTAAGTTTTCTGCACTATAAAATAATTTAAATTTTAGTTTGCAAGTAAAAATAGTAATCTTATAGTAAAATTTAGTAAAAATTTAATACAGTATGGAATAGTAAAAAATATTCAATCTATACATATAAGCCCAATTTTTGGTGCTTATATAATCAATTTTAATTAGCTAATTTTGGTGTGATTGATTTTGATTGGTTAAAAATCCATATATGTTTTTTTTATTCTAGGAAAATTTAGATAGTACTCCTGTGCATTTTGTGCCTTCTAATGTACTAATAATTAATTCCATCTAGAATTAGGATTATGATTAGAATTAGAATTAAAATTAATACAGAATTGTGAGAGAATCATTTTTTGTTAAAAGTGCAACAGAGGTTATCCTAGTAAAATTTTAAGATATCAAAATAGGGAGCACAATGTGTATGGGGCACTGTCTAGTCTAGTTCTTTTTCTATATTAAGCACAATTTTTTGAACTCATATAAACTTTAATCCTTTATAATTTTTTTAAAACAAAAAATCAAAAAAAAATCCTTTGACAGAATTATAATTTATCTAAAAATCTATCAATTTGTCAAATTAAAAAAGTTATAATACTTTAAAGTTTTATTAATGCATGTTGAATGTGTTTTACTGTTCGATACTATATAAATTTTTATACTAATATGAAATCCATAGCTACTACAAAATAAAGTTAATTTTTTACTAAATTAATTTTTTTCCATTTCTAATAAAAGTCGCAGTACTAGTTTTTAGTGAATCTAATGATAATAAAATTGTTAAAATTATTTGGTAGTTCTTAAAATATTTTAGCTTTTTTTTTTGTATTTATATAAAATTTCTTTAAATTTACAAAGAAATTTTAGATAAATACAAGGAAAAAATTAAATTTTTTAAAAATTAGCAACTAACTTATTATTATTAGATTTATAAAAACTAGTACTATAATTTTTATAAAAGATAAAAAGAAGGTTAACTTAGTAAAAAATTAACTTTTTTTACTATATATTTCTGAAAATAAGCTATATTCAAAAATAAACTACCTTCCTGATTTTTTTGAAAAATCTTAAAAAAACCATTAGCAGTTACTATATATAAAAGTTTAAATTTTATTAAGTAAACCTCAAAAGTGTATTAAGTAAAGTTGTTCAGAACTTCAAAATACATTTATAGTAAAGTTTTGGCATCATTTGACTAACTTTTTATTAGTATGTTTTTCAATTTTTTAAAAAAATCAAAAAGTTAAAAGTAAGTTACTTTATGATTTTTTGTATAACTTTTTGAACAAAAAAGGTAGCTTATTTTTAAAAATATACAATAGCAGCTACGGATTTTTATATTAATATAAAAATTAATATTAAATTTTATTAAATTTTATTATAATGCTACTATTGCTTACTTGTGAACTAGTACTTAAATAAAAACAAATTCAAATACTAGTTTAGATTTATAATATATATTAAAGTGCTACTGTACTATTTATATTTTTCAAATTTGCTATTTGTACTTTTTTATAAATTAAAAAAATTTTTTTAATTGTTAAAGTAATTTGGGAATTTTATAAGGCTATTAGTAATCCATATAGGGATCACAGGACCTTAAACTAGGGTTCCAAACCGGATTGAAAATCTCCAACCGTGACCCGTCGGGTGAAAACCGATTGGAACCGGTTATCCGAAACTAAAACTGATTGTCCGATTAAAAACGGGTCACCCGATTGTAATCAGGTAATGCTAATCGGGTGACCCGAATACCCAATTATCTATATATTACGGCACATTTGTAAAAATAATTTTGTCCCCAAAACTTAAATTTGAGGACAAAAAATTAGTTAAATTTAACAAGCGCGCTGTAATAAGAAATATCGTTGCAGATCGACATAATAAAAGAAATCAGATTACCTGTTTTTCACCGGGTGTCCCGTTTGTGTTATATTAATCCGGTTGGCATATTTAAACCGGTTTGTCAAATTTGCTATCCGGTTGACGTTTTTTTCAGTTCGGTTGATCGGTTGGACGGTTAACCAGATTGGATGTTGGAACCCTACCTCAAACAATTTATAAGACTATATTTAAAAAATTACTAATACAGGCCCTTTTTTAAAAAATGCTATATTTGAGAAGTAGTAAAAGGTTATATTTAAAAACAACTACCGTAAACTGCCGTATAAACAGCCTGGGTCTGGTATATTCCACCAAAAAAATTAATTAGTAAAAAAAAAGAAAATTATTAGTAAAATGAGAGGGGGTCTGATATATAGGGGTCTGTTTATATGGCAGTTTACGGGTAATAACTAAAAAGTTATATTTAAAATAATACTAATAGAATAAGTTTTATAAAGTTTTATATTTGAAATGTGCTAATAAAAAATATAAAGTGAGGATTTTGGCCCCATAGTCTAGTGGTCTAGATGCTCAACCCTCACAGCCAAGGTCTTTGGTTCGAATCCTACTAGAAGCAGTTTCTAGAAAAAATTCGGATGCAAGATCTTGTGAAAGTCCATGTGAAGTACGAATCTGGTTTTAGGAATTTCTGGAAAGAGATCCATTGTGGAGGGTTGGCACTATAGATGATAGTCCAGCTACACATAGGTTGCATGAGTAATTCCTTGGCAGGCAAGAGCAAGGTAGCACCAACAACCCTAAGCCGGTCTTGGAATCTTGATTGGAAGGATAACATAACTATAACACAAACCCGAGTGGTAAGAAAAGTAGTGAACACAAAGGGATCTGTGATAAAGAATTTGTCTAAACTGGATAAGGAACACCTCTGGCACCAGTACCAAATCTAAATTAGAAGGAAACTACTACTATAGAGGTAGATCTGCGAATTGGGGATATGAACAAAATGATGAATCACCCGGTGAGAAGTACAATGTATGAAATAAAGCTCCCTGGCCTAACCAACAGTAAAACACTAACCGCTCTACAAGAAGTTGGGAGTAGTACAGAAATGTATTGCAAAATCTAGTTGGGAGTAGCTGTGTCACATAGAAAGAGTGAGAGCTAGCTTGCTGAGGATAGGAATGGTTCTCACTCGGGCCAGTTACGCAACACAGCCGGTGCTCACCTATCTTTAGAGGAAGTATCTGCTAACCAATCCAAATAGCATATCTGCAATAATATACGATAGATTACTGAGAATAGTGGGCAAAGCTTAGTTTGTGCCCACCAGTGCATGGATAATCTCAGAACACCAAGGTTTAGAAAGTAACCATGAGATTATGATCATTTGGGCAAGGCTCTTGCATCTACTTGGAAGTATAGGATCAGCAATATGAGAGAAGCAGAGAATATAGTAAATAGCAGATTAACAAAATAGGGAGTAGCCCAAAAATCCAAGTTATACAGAAAATGGGATATGGAAGGCTCTGGTAGATTTAGGTCACAGATAGTCAAGAATGTCTGAGTCTCTTGTACTTAATATAGTATAATATTGTATCACATAATATATACAAACATATACTTAATAATAAAGTCTTCAAGGCATAACCTCACCTTAAAAAAAAAACATATATATATATATATAAAGTGAGTTTTTTTTATATGGTGCAAGAAGCCTATACTAGACAATAAAATAGTATAACTTTAAAATGCATCAACTTTTTGTAGAGATATTATTTTTAAAAACTATTTGGCAAATTTGCAGAGCTTATTATAATGAACAAAGTTACCAATCAGATTTTTAAAATATTGGCTTTATAAAAAGTTATCCCTTAGATTGTAGTAGAACACAGGCAAATTTGCCTGCGTTTTTGCACTTTTTTAGCTCTAATTTACTTTTTTAAAATACTAAAATAATTAAATAAAACTTTGTACAATTATATTTGAAAATAAGGATTACTTTTTTGCAAAATTAGTTTTTATATAAGAAAATAAATTATAGTTACATATAAGCTGAAAATAGATAATTTTAAGAAAAAATTTTTTTAAAAAATTTTATTACAATTTTTCTGCGATCTTATTTAGTTTTAGTTTTAGAACTATAGTTCTTAAGACAATATTGTAGTTTATATAAAGGATGACAACTTTCATTATTGCAACTTTAATGATTTACTTGTAAAAATTAAGACTTGTATTAGAAGTAAAGATTTTTTTTATAGACGGGAACATATAAAATTTGAAAAAATCTAAAGAAAAATTTTAATAGTAAAAATGCCAATACAAGAACTTTAAACATTTATTATATTAAAGTTTTCTAATGATTTTAAAAAAATTTTATAACAAAGTTACTAAAACAAAACTTAAAGAATATTTTTTACTTAGAAAAGATATGGCTAAAATCAATATTTAAAGTTTTATTAAAAATTTTAAAATACGCAGGCAAATTTGCCTGTGTTACAATCTAAGGGATAGTACTTTAAAGTTAGTTAAAATTGAAATACATAGTAATTATATATAAAACAATAGTAATCTTTAAAATACTTCAACTTTTTACAGAGAAGGTTTTTCAAAAAAATATTTGGCAAATTTATAGAACTAATATTGCTCTACAAAGTTCTGGTCAGTTTTTTAAAAAATCTCTTGTACAAAAAATTATAGTGATTTAAAAATTGAAAAATGTTGAGTATAGGCTCTTTGCACCATAGAAATTTTTTTTAAAAAATATATTTTTGTTTATTTTTTTTTTTGTTTTTAAAAAATATAGATTTGTTTGTTTTTTTTTAGAGAGAATATAGATTTGTTTTTTTTAAAGAATGTAGGTTTTTTTTAGAGAATATAGATTTGTTTTTTTGTAGTTTTTTTTTTTAAGAGTTTTATATTTCAAAAAAAAAATAAAAATTATAAACTTCTTATTTAATATTTAAAATATAGCTAATATATAACTTACCAATATAAAAGTGCTAACCAAAAAAAATTTTGCTATAATGCCCAAATATAAGCTCATATAAATTATTCAGAGTTCTGGGATTACTAGTATTTGTTATATTAGTAAAAGTACAACTAGCCATGCTTGCAACTTTTGGTTGCCTATTTAAATAGCCATTTAGAGGTTTTATAGAATCCTAAACAATCTAGTCACATTTGAAAAATTGCTAATATAGACTTTTTTTTTTAAAAAAAGTTATATTTGAAAAGTAGATATTAGAAAAACAAAAAATTAAAAAATTAAATTTGTTTTTTTTTTAGAGAATAAAGAATTATTTTTTAGAAAAAGTAATTTTGTTGTTTTTAGAAAATATAATTTTTTTAAAAAAAATATTGTATTTTAAAAAAGAATAAATCTTAAAATAACCAGTGGTAATAATTACTGATTACACAAGATTAATTATTTATATAATTATTTATTTTTAAAAAATAAATATATAGTTTTCTTTCTTTCTTTATAGGTTTTCATTGTTGGTGTCACCCATTTCGGTGTTCTCTTTTCGTCATTGGTGTCATCTATTCTAGTAGGACCCCAGACATCTCTGATATATGTTATATTTTTTTTTTAGCAAATTGATTCAAATTTGATCTAAGGTCCAAATTTAAATTTTAGCAAATTGAAGTTAATTTTAAAAAGGGTCATAATTGAATATTTTGGCGAATTACAAAGATTTTATGCATGTTATATTTTATTTTTAGCAATTTACCCACATTTTTGCAAAAATTATTGTAACAAGTTAAGTTGCACTATAATGATCGATCCAGATATAACAAGTTGTTAATGG
>QKWP01000496.1:13646-39039 GCA_003550325.1 Gigaspora rosea | reverse complement strand
CTTAATTTTTGATTTTTTGATCAAAAAATCCAAAATTAAGTATCTATTCTTAAATTTTCAAGAAATATAAAAGTAAATATGCCAGTAAAATGTATTTTTATATGCTGCACAAATTTTTTTAGAGCACCTGAACCTAAGAGCACTATCTAAATGTAATAATTTAGTTTTTAGCAAATTACTATAAAAACTTCATGTAATAATTGAATTTTTAGCAAATTTACTTGATTTTAGAGGTAGCAAAAACCTTAAAATTTGTGCAGATCAGTTATGACCTATATGAGAGATGCCCGGGTCCTATTCTAGTGTTCTCTCTTTGTCGTTGGTGTCGTCTATTCTAGTGTTCTTTCTTTGTTATTGGTATTATCTATTCAGGTGCTTTCTCTTCGTTATTGGTGTTATTTTCGATGCTTTCTCTTTGCCGTTGGTCTCGTTTAGTTGGGTGTTTCTTTATTATCGATCTGTTTTTTTCATTAATGGTATTTCAGTTCTTTGCTATACGTTGTAACAATGAAAAATGGTATGATACCAAAAACTAGATTAACAAGGGTTGCTACTACACAAAAACCAATGAATCTTCTATACACTCTACTTAAAAGACTTTATTTGAGGCATGGATTGATGTGATCCAAGAATAAGTGTTTTACAATACCACGGTGATGACAAAGAAGCAATACAATTTACAAAATATGATAACGACGTTGCAACCGAAGAATGCCCAAAAAGGACTATTATTACTATTCATTCATGTTAAACTTAAGGATTAGTTATCCTTTATTTACATTGAAATGGTTGTGCTTAATTACTTTTTACACAGTACTAATTTTTTATGAACTTCTACTATTATAACCTATATGACCTATCTGGCACATATGACATATCTGACAAATCTGATGTTCTTGAATTTTAGTTCAGGCAAGTATGTAGTTTTTTCTTAGTTTGTCTTATTTTAGATACTTTTCTTCATAGTTGGTGTAGTCCATTTTAGTATTTCTTGTACCACCCATTTTTCTTCGCCATTGGGTCGTCCATTTTGGTGTTTTTTATATACCTTTGATACAGATAAGTATTTCTTGACTATTAGTGTTGTATATTTCAGTACTTCTTTTGTTCTGATGTTTTTTTATTACAGTTATTATCATAATTCCTGGAACATCTGATAAACATTAGCTGAACGATTTTTTGCCAATTTGATAAGTTTGTGGTTGTATAATTAATTCAAATTGAAGAATTGATCTGTGAATAATACATATAAATATTATAAGGCTAGTATATATGTATATATGCACATATGCACATATATACATATGCCTCTAGTTGAATACAGAAATATTATTTTTTCAAAGCAACTTCGCCAGTAAGTAATTAAAAAAATTTTATTGAAAAATTGCAAACGCTTAGGTGCTAACTACTGATCATGCATTAGTAAAAAATAATTTAGCCAATTTTTATTAGGCGTTTCAGAAAATATGATAATAGCCGTAATAGTATTATTCATCATATGGGGTGTTACACATTAAAACAGCCCTTTTTTACATATAATTTATTTTGAGATAACTAAGTTTAATCATTTGTTTTGATTTTCGGACTGATCCGGGATTAATTAAATTTCACGATTTTGATTGGTCAAATTTAGCAAGTGACTATCGGGTAATCTTGTGATGTGTTGGCCTTACGCGGCCTTATGTAATCTTTCTTTTACAATTATCTTGATTTTTTATTATGCAAATCGACTTTCATTTATAATTAAAAAATATCGATCATGCCAAAATTTATATAAATTTAATGAAAACTCAATTTTCAAAAAATTGCAAAAAAGGGCTGTTTTAATGTGTAACACCCATATAGTTTGTCCAGATTTTTAACTGTAGTGGGCGATACTTTTATATTATAGTGGTCTTTTAATTGTAGCAAATGATATACTATGTACATGGCTAGAGTTTATGTTGGTATGTATTATTTGGTGTAATTTAATTGTGAAGAGCTACCTAATAGTTAGAGTTAAGATTGGTTAGAGTATTTGATTTATATATACTGTATATATTTTACAGGTCAAATTGGTTTTTAAGTCAAGTTAAACTTGATCTAGATCAAATTAATCTCAGCAGAATTTTAAGGTTAGGGCATGCCGGAATTGTATTAATGCTAACTAGGTTTTTTAATTGATCAATTTGACCCAAGTCAGGTTTAACTTTGATCTAAAACCAATTTGACCCGCAACATTTATATAGATGCTTGACGCAGCTAATTAAGAATAATAAAACTTTGACACAACCTGACGAAATTATAAGTTGCGCCACTGACACATGACGCATGACGCATGATACATGATATATGACACAGAACTATTATATTTTTATGATCACATAGGTAGTTTCGTCAGATCACCTAAGTTGTGTCAGGCATCATTAAATATTTATATATACTATGCATCAGATTAAAATTTGTATAATATTAAAATTTAAATGTGAAGTTTTTTGTTGGTATTAGTGAAATTGTAATTAATTATTAAACAGTAAAATAAAATAAATTAAAAATTTTATTGATTGAATATGATCATGTGATACCGGTGATGATCACTGCCAGTTATAGTTATAAATATCCTTTAAAAAATGTTAAAAAACTCTAAAAGCTTATCTAATATTTAAAATATAGCTTATATACCAATATAAATTACTAACCAAAAAAATTTACTATAATGCCCAAATATAAGCTTACATAGATTATTTGGAGTTCTGGTTCTATATTAGCTGATATTAGTATTTAAATTATCTTGCACAAGATGCACAAATACACAGTGATGTACATTGGACAAAATTGGACGCTTGGACACCTTTGGATTGGACGTCCAATCCAAACATTCAATTGTAATTCTTGGACCTAAATCTTTGGACCCTGCTCTAATCTATAAATTTGATTGGTTGAAATTAAATAACACTAGCGCAGTAGTTTGTCTATTAAATGTAATACAAATATTGCCCAATCATATGTGACAAAAGTCATGTGATGTCTTGGACATTGGACATATAGTAAAGTCCAAATCCAAACATTCAACGTCTAATTTTTGTTGTTGGACTATTGGACATGACATTACTGCATATACAAATAGTTTTTTTATGTACAAAAGAAGCTCTAAATATATATATACAAGTATACAATTAAATTTAAATAAGGAGCTTGTAAAAAAAATACATTCAAGAAAATTTTTAATATTTTATTGTACAAAAATTTAATTTAAATATAAAATAAAAATAAAAATAGTTTAAAAAACTTTAAAAGCAAATTAAATAAACATAATATGAACAGGTTAAGCTTTAATTTTAAGAAAAAATATTTAAAATTTTAAAAAATTAATTAATAAAAAATATAAGATTTACTGTATATTGCTAAAAATAAACTACTTCTAAAAATAAGCTATCTTCTTGTTTAAATTCAAAAATATAAAAATGCCTTTAATTTAAAAATAAGCTATTTTTATAATCGATAATAGTCACTATATAGTAGCATTCAAAGTTAATATATACTGTATATTAATTAAAGTCATTAAATAAACTTGTTTTGGATGTTCAAAATATGTAAAACTACAGGGCCTATTATATTATTATGGACACTTTTTGGGCAACCATCGCTCAAAATTGGGTAAATAAACACAGTATGAACTTCAGGTCATGTGACTGGCTGATCTAACGGTACAATATACTAAAATCTGGCACAATTTCATTAGATAGCACCAAAGTTATACAAAAGTTAGAACAAAGTACCATTTTCAGATTTGTACAAAAATCGATTTTTGAAATTTTTTGAATTTTTTTTTTTATAAAAAAAAACACAAAAAATCAATTTTTTGAATTTTTTTTTTTTTAAAAAAAAATTACAAAAAATCGATTTTTTGCTCAAATCAGTTTAAATTTTACTCAAGTGTAATATGATACACAGATCATCTTATGTGATATAAAAACACGTATATCTGTATGACCAATCAGCATAAAAAAAAAACAAACCTGCATTATAATTTTTTTTCTACAAAAAATGAGTATAAAGAAGGATTTAACAGAAAAATAGTGAGGAGCCATAATTTATGGACACCAAAGAGGTGATTCACTTTGTACAATAGAAACTATAGCTGGTTGTAGTTAAAGCTTCATGGGGAATATTATAAAGCAGTATAGTGAGTTGGGTACAAAATTTAAAAAAAAAGAACTGGTCAACTGAAAACTCTAACACTCTTAAATCTTAAAACCTTAAAGACTTAGTCACAAATAGCAACCGCTGGCTCAGCTTTATACAAATAACCAACCTATACAATTGTTAAAGCAAAAAAACAATTTTTGAAAGTACCATACACTGTACTTTGCACAATTTGGATATGTTGCTCTCAAAGCCTCTTATCAAGGCTAAAAATATGGAAAAAAAGGTATAAATGGACACTTGAGCATCAAAAGTGGTATGTTGTAATTGAATGAGACCTATGTATGTTTTTTTCTGGGTTTCTCTGGCACGAACCAAATGAAAAATGGAAAATTAGTTGCATTAATAATCTTATGCTCTTGTTAAATAATCGTAGTATGAAACACTACCACAAATGGTTGCCTGCATTCCCAATCGGGTTGATGCTTATATAGAAACTGAGAAGAAACCCATCAAATGTTATAATATAATTTTTTTTTTATATAAAAATTTTTTTTTTAAAAAAAAAAGAAAATATAAAATTTTTACTTTTGTACAAATAAAAAAATTAAATTTTTAAAATTTTTTGCATACTTCTGCATAATGTAATGAAATTGTATAAAATTTTAGTATGTTGTACTATTAGATCAACCGGTCATACAATATAAATTTATACTGCATTTACTTACCTGATTTTGAGCGATGGCTGCCCAAAAAGTGTCCATAATAATATGGTAGGCACTATATATATTCTAAAATTTTTATCAAAATCTGAAACCTTTTTTTTTTGGTATTTAATTTTTATATTTAATAAAAAATTAAAATTTTATTAGGGCGCTAACATTTATTAGATAATATTTTAGGGGGTGAGAGGTCAAGAAAAATCTTATCTTAGTTAAATTTGACTGGCTAAAATTCTATTTATAGATCTTACCTGGGGGTGGGGTAAGCCCCCATATTAAATGGATATTAGGTTATAAATGTTAGCACCTTTATAAAAATATATTCATTAAACATAAAAATTGCTTCAGTTTTGATTTTTTTTTTTTTTATTAATTAAAGTGCCCGTTTTGGGACTTAGGAATTTTATTCAAGATATTAGGGCCGTCGGTATCCTCTAGGGGAATACCGGCATTTGTTACATAGACGAGGATACATCTAGCCACATGTACACTTTTGGTGTTTAATTTAAGTGGTCCGCCCAAGGGTTCCACACTAGCTGCCATACCTGCAACCCAACTACGGGAATTGTCTATTTAAACCCTCTGGTCCTAGATGAGGATACATCTAGCCATACGTACACTTTTGGTATCTAATTTAAGTGGTCCGCCCAAGGGTTCCACACTAGCTGCCATACCTGCAACCCAACTACGGGAATTGCCTATTTAAACTCTCTGATCCATGTTCCACCTTGCTTCAGTTTTGATAAAAATTTTAGTTTACAGTATACACTATCAAAACCGGTATGCATTGTGGACCAATTTTATATCGGTTTCAAGAGGGTATCAGATTTGAAAAACATTTAAAATTTGACAAATATTGTGACATGTGATATATGCGAATGATGATTAGTCAGTTTATAAATTTATTTGTACTATCAAATAAATACAAACAAATTTTTAAGCCTTCTTTATAATCTAAATGAATAAAATGGTTGTAAGCAAAATAATAAAATAATAATTTGTAAATTATTCTTTAATTTTATAGTATATACAATAAAAAAAAAAAATTAACAAGCTGCACTTAAATTAAAGTGGCTAGTTACTAGTAATCCTAAGATATAAATTTTGCCATGTTTGTGATTAAATGTAGATCTTGAATCTTTCAGTGATTCTTTATATTAACCCATGCAAAAGTAGATTACTCATAATTTTTTAATAAAATTGTATCTTTTGAATTATCGTTTAAAACTGTATTTAAAATTTTCAGTAGATCTTTATATTTATTATGATAACGATTTTTCAAAAAAAGCAGAATATTCTATTTTATTCTGAGTACTTAAAGCAAGTTTACTAAAATGCACCTATGGTATTGATCACCATGTTACACAAAACTATTAGAATAGCCAATCAAAATTTAAGATCAGGTGTAACATAAAATTTTGTTTCTTTTGTTTATTTTTTAAAAAAACATTCTTAACTTAAAATTTTGCTTATAAAACCGCTTTTGGGGCTCTAATAAAAAAAATTCTTTGCTAAATTTTGTATATACTAATGCCTCAATAAAATCCCAGGCCTTACCCTAACCCTAAAGTAATTAAAATTTATTTTTTGTTTTATAAAAGTTTATTTTTTTGTTTTTGTTACACAAATTTGCAAATCTAATTTAACTATGGTGTTCAACACCATAGGTGCATTTTATAATAATTGACTTAAAGCTTCACAACTTTTTTTTTTTAATAGTTAAAAAAATTAATAATAATTCCTAGTCAAATTTATTTATCGTATACTTTATATATATAGGTTACATGACCATTCACATGATTATAGATGCTAGTAAAATTAAATCAAAGTGGTGAAATGATTTTACTATTTCTCCAATCACTAATCGGCAATGGTGTAATTGGTGTAACTGGTGAATTAGTGTAATTGGTATAATTGGTAAATTGGTGAATTGGTGAATTAGTAAAATAGTGATGGTGAATTGGTGAATTGGTAAAATGATGAGATGGTGAAATGGTGAAATGGTGAAATGGCAGAATAGTGAAATAGTAAATTTTCAGAGTCTAAAATTATTTTAGTCTGGAATTTGGACTGTATTTGCTCTTCAAAAGTTAGGTTTTTCTTCAAATTTTTATATTTTATATTTTTACAAGTACACTTAGAAATCAAAACTTTAACTATTTAAATTCAAAACTAGATGCAAAATGCACAATATAAAAATAAATTTTGTAAAATAACAGAAGCAAACAACTTTATCTTAATTTTATTCTAACCAACCAAATTTATCAATCTCATTAAAATAAATGAAGGAAAGGTACTTTTTTTAGAAAACAATCAATTCGTCAATTCACTGTTTCAAAATTCACTAATTCACTATTTTACCAATTCACCAATTCACCATTTTTACCAATTTATTGTTTTACCAATTCACCAATTTCACCAATTTTACTATTTTATCAAAATTTTATTTTGGTGTAATTCTGGTGAAACTATTTCACCATTTCACCTGGTGAAATAGTTTAATTTTACCAGCATCTATACATGTAATATTGCCTTGTTTTTAAACCCAATATTTTATAGTTATCTCATTGATTATTGGAAATGACAAATTTTCAAGTTTGGATTATAAAACGACTATAGAAGACCAATTTTGTACTGATTCTAAAAAGTTATTGATTTTGGCAAATTTGGTTTTGACAAAGTATACTGTATATGTATTTTGATCTTTTGAACAAATTTACTTAAGCAATAATAATCAATTTATATAGTAAAATTTAGACTTTAGGGCAGTGTCATTAATCACCTGATTATTTTTTATCAGAGGCCTACCCCCTCCCTCTTCCTTAATATATAAATAGTCAGGTTCTTATATATAATTTCAACTTTTTTTATCTCCCTCCCCCCCTAAAAAATCACCTGATTTTTGTTACTCCCCTTACTATATAACAACTATTTGTGATTAACCAAAAATTGATTATATCTAAAAATAAGCTATTTCAAATTTTTTGTATCTAAAATTATTCAAAAAAGGTAACTTATTTCAGCAACATACAGTATTGGTATAGTATTTTATAAATTAATAATATCATCTAGAGATAATAAATATATGCATATCCCTTAAACCGTTTAGCAGGCAAATTTGTCCGCTAAAATGATTTTTAAAAAGTTTTTTTGAGTTTTCTTAAAATTTATTTAAGCTTGACCCCCCTATTTATTGAATAAAATTAAAGATATTCCTTTTATATATAATATATTTAAATTTTATCATTCTATCTTTAATTTTGATAAAAATATTACATTTTTAATAAAACTTATTTTTTAGTTTTACTATTAAAATTTTAAAAAGTTTCTTAAAATTTTATATGTTCTCGAAGAGAAATTTTGTAGTTACTACTAAGTAAAGTTCAAATTTTGCTTAGGGGAGTAACAAAAATCAGGTGGTTTTTTAGGGGGGAAGAGGGGTAAAAAAAGTTGAAATTATATATAAGAACCTGACTATTTATATATTAAGAAAGAGGGAGGGGGGTAGGCCTCTAATAAAAAATAATTAGGTGATTAATGACACTGCCCTTAATAAGTTGTAAAAGTTTTAATAATAAAAGTAGTGTAATTTTAAATTGTCTACAACTTTGGATTAAGGTAATAGGGGGAGCTATCTTATAATTTTATTGAGTAAAACTAAAAAAACAGAAAAAATTTTTAAAATTAAAATTTTTTTAAAAAATTATAAATTTTTCTTTTATAAGCAACTTCAAATTTTTTATAAATATTAAGCAAATAAAAAGAAGTTTTAAATAGTATATAATTATAGTTTTTATTTAAAAAAAAAATTTATAAAATATTTTTATTTTTTAAAAAGAATTTAACTACAAATAACCGGCAGTGATCATCACTAGTGTGTAATTAACCAATAATAATAAAACAAAAAAAAGTTCATTTTATTTACTTTAGAATTAGGGTAAGACCTGGGATTTTAGCAGGATATCTAATATATGCAAAATTTAGCAAGGAATTTTTTTTGTTAAAATGTCAAAGATAGTTTCATAGACGAATTCTTGAGATATTAGCATTTTTTTAAAAAAAATCTTTATTTTTGTTACACAACTGATTTGCATATTACACCTGACCCTGCAAATTTATTGGTTAATTACATACCGGTGATGATCACTGCCGGTTATAGTTAGTAAAATTCTATTAAAAAAATAGATCAGATATGAATTTATAAAATTTAAGCAGCCAAATTTGTCCGCTAAAATGGACGGTTTAAGGGATAAAAATAAAATTTATATACATATATATGCAATTAGTATTTGGTTTGTGCAATTAAAACCTATAACACAGCTGTATTTGTATATATAAGTTTTAATCTGAATTTCTCTAATTTCTGTTCTTTCTGCTAATTTATTTTGTATTATTAGAACACAGTTCTGGATTCTTGCTTTAATGTTTTTAAAATCCAGTTTAGATAATCTGGTTAGTGATATGAATCAAAAATTGATTAATCGATTAGTTGATCGAGTTGGCAACTAATCGATTAACTATTACAACCACGATTTTAATTAATTAACTAACTAATCGATTAATCGATTAATCGATTTTCAACTAATCGATTAATTGATTAACTAATTAATTGATTATTTAATTAGTTGGTTAATCGATTAGTTGTCTATATACCAATATATACTATACTAAATAAAGAGTATATAGAGATTATATATACAGTACAATCAGATATTTAACTAATCAATTAGTCAATTAATCAACTAATCAACCAATCAATTAACTGATTAATTGATTAATCGATTAACTGATTAATCGATTAATCGATTTTCAACTAATCGATTAATTGATTAACTAATTAATTGATTATTTAATTAGTTGGTTAATCGATTAGTTGTCTATATACCAATATATACTATACTAAATAAAGAGTATATAGAGATTATATATACAGTACAATCAGATATTTAACTAATCAATTAGTCAATTAATCAACTAATCAACCAATCAATTAACTGATTAATTGATTAATCGATTAACTGATTAATCGATTAATCGATTAGTTGATTAGTTAAACGTAATCAACTATTAATCGATTTTCCAAAAATTTTCTACTAACTAATCGATTATGATTTTTTGTCTGATTTGTAATACTAAATCTGGTTTTATTATTCTTAATAAGAAACTTGATAAGATATTACTTTTTGTTCTATACAAAGTATTTATCTATACTTTAGTAGTTGTATATTTACTATTAGGGTTTCTCAAATTCAAATCAAATCAAATATTGGATCAATTTAAATTTGATCAAATCAAATTGACTTTGATTTGAATTTGATTTGATTCAAATATTTGAATTTGAATTTGATTTGAATTTGAATTTTTAATAGTAATTTTCAAATCAAATCAAATATGGCCATATTTGAATTTGATCAAATCATATATAGTCAAATTTGAATTTGAATTTGATCAAATATTTGATTCAAATATTTGAAGATCAAATCAAATTGCGGAACCCTATTTACTATAGCTTATACTTGCAATTAGAGCTTACTATTAAACTATTACTCTATTTACTTTTGCTCTTGTAAAGTTTACCAACTCTAGTATTCTTTTTCTTTTTTTACTGAGATCTTTTTTCTGGTATTTCAAACTACCAATTCAGTTAGCCCAAAAAGATTGGTTAGCTAGTCCAAGAAAGACTGTTCTAAATTTAAATGATCATTACACAATTGATAAAAAAATTATTTATACTGTTTTACAATACTTTTTTAGAAATCTTACATAACTTATCCTGCTACAAAACATTGCTTTGTATATTAAGCAAAGTTGGAGTATTCAAACTGTACTATATATATTTTTTAAATTCCACTAAATTCCATGCCATTGTGTTGCTATGTCTTAGCCAAGTTACATATAAATGATATATAGTTGAAAGTATAAAACTACCAAGATAACTATATTTCATATACTAAATGAAAAAAAAGAAGTAATACCTAAAAGCAACAATTCAAAAAAAGTAAAAGTTCAAGTATATTGGTTTATTTAATTATTATTATTATATACATCATATAGAAATATTAATGAATAATAATACATATAACTAACTATATATCTATTTTTTTTATATCATTTCAAGAATTAATAAGAATTTATATATGTATATACTTATGTACCAAGGTTGTAAATGTTTTTAATAAACAATAGATATATTGTCATATAGATGTTTAGATTTTAAATTTGACATAAAGCAAATTATATCAAAGATTGTTAATTTTATTATAGTATATATATTAAAAATTAATTAATTGCTAATCCGGATAAGATCGGCACTATTTTTATATTAGAATTTGGGGGAAATTACTATGTTTTTTACTATATGCTGAAATCTGACGTCGGTCCAATGAAAAGTATTTTTTTTATTAAGTTAACAGTTCGTGTCAATTAATTGAAAGTTGTAGAGCTCACTGAGACGCATCCAATGGTAGTTAGAGCATTCAATTCGACCCAGTGTACGCTGAGATATCGCCAAAAAACGATTGGCCGACTATATAAAATTCTATGTAAACGAACTAGAAATTTTATATAGTCGGCCAATCATTTTTTAACGATATCTCAGCATACAGTGGGCCGATTTGGATGATATAACTACCATTAAATGCGTCTCATTGTGCTCTACAACTTTCAATTAATTGACATGAACTGTTAACTTAATAAAAAAATACTTTTCATTGGACCGACTTCAGATTTCTGCATATAATAAAAATTTATATTGTACTTATCCCCAAAATTTACTATTGTCCCAATATGGTAATAGTGCCGATCTTATCCGGATCATCAATTAATTAGTCAATATATTGATAAAGTAATAACAAAAAGTTTATTTACTACAACAAGATTTAGAGTATTTGTTTTTTAACTTAAATATTTAATATTTAACTTGATTTTTACTTCGTTTTGCTTCATTTTTGACTTTTTGTATTTTTTTACTTGCAAAAATTTATGAATTTAATTGGTTTGAAGATTATTGTAAGTGATCTGCAGTTTGTATAACTTTTAATGACTCTTTTGGAGTCAGCCAGGCTTTGGATTTTTCTTTTTTTAGTTCATACTTTTATAATACATAACCTTTTTTTCTGATATAACTCTGGCAACTAAGTTGGTATACCTCTTTTTTATACCTGTTTTTGTTCATTTAGTTTTTTAGTTGTTATCTTTTAGCTCTAATTCAGATACTATTGAAAGCTAACTACTCTTTATTCAGATCTTGCCAAGCTTATTCCTAGCTCCGCAATCTCTAGGCTTTTGGTATCTTTTTTTTTCTTATAATAAGTTAGCTCCAAATAGAGCCTTCTTTTCCCTTATATAATATTGCTGCTATTTAAGTTAGTTAGCTTTCAAATATCATTTTTTTTCTCATATAATGTTACCCAGGTGTTAGCTCTTAATAATTTACAAATCCTATAATCTGATATAATACAAAGATTATACAGTTATACTGTAATGCAAATATTGTAAGTGTTAATAGTATACAGTATTTCTCTGAAAATAAGCACCCTTTTTTTGCACATAATGCTAGCTAAGGCTGTTATAATTCGGGCCAAAATTGATGTAATGTAGGCCAGGAGTGCTTATTTTTAGGTGGTGCTTATTTTCGGAGGAATACGGTAATTGTTTCTTGTAAAATTCAAATTTGGAATCTTCTAATTACATAAACTTGAAAAGTAACAACAATTTAACTATACTATATAATCATGTTTTATAAATTAAAAATTTTTAATTTTTGAATAAAAATAATTTGATAACTACTAAATCAAATTCAATAAATATTTTTTATTAGATTTTATAGACTAAAATAGTCTAGTTGTTATAGTAATAATAGTTACTTAATTGTAATTGGCTTTTAAGATTAATTGTTATTAGTATTAGGATTAGTATTGAGTTATAGTTGAAATAAAATATAATACTGTATATAATAAAATTTTGCAAGAAATTTTTTAATTAAAACACAAAAGATGATTTTATTAATAAAATTTTGTATTAGGGAGCTTCCAGAAATCAGCTGATTTCTGGGTAGGTGGGTGGTTCAGCTGAAGTATCAGGTGTAATTCCAGCCAAAATTTCATAATTCTGGCCAAAGTTGCAAAATTTTTTTTAACCAAAATTATAGATTTATTAATAATATTTAATAATTAATAACTTTTAAACTACTAAACCAAATTTGATGATTCAACTACCAAAATAATCCTCTCAATAAGAGGATTCTAGCAAGCCCAAAATTGTTAAAAGCCAATTACAGGATCCTGTGATCAAAATAAATTTGTATTACTATAAAAGTTTTATTTATTAAATAATTATAGACCATTTATAGCAACACAAATTTATTTTGATCTTAGGATTCTGTGATTGAATTTTAATGATTTTGGGCTTGTTAAAATTCTCTTATTGAGAGGATCATTTTAGTAGTAAAATCATCAAAATTGGCCTAGTAGATCAGAAGTTATTAACAATTAAAAATTAATTTTTAATTGTTTTTTTTTTTTTTTTTATAAATGAGATCTTGTTTCAGGTTATTTATTATTATTAATATAGTTTGATACTTTACAAAGTATATGCTGTATATTAAATTTTACTAAACTGAGACTTAGACTGCTGTACCTATGATCCAGGCTTAGCTAAGAGCAGCAATTGCCACATTTTAGACTATAAAAAAGAAGTAAAAAATATTATGACAGTCCTATTGCCTGCCCTTAACTAAAACGGATCAAAGACCAAGCTTATGCTGTGAAAGTTTCTATGTCTATTTACAAAAAGCTATTTTATACAATTTTATAGAAAGAAAACACGGAAAGAAAGAATATTTAAATTGGGATATTTTAGTATTCGTAGATAAGTTTGAAAGGGGTGTATAGATTGAGTAGTTTAATAATCGTAGGTAAGTTAGACAAGAGTATAGAATATAGTAGTAGAGTATATGGAAGTTTCAGTGTATAGTCGAGATGGATAGTAGATAGTTGGATTAGTCATATAGTTATATTAGATGTTTTGAGGGCCAATTTAGTAACATGTATTGTTTGTTGTATTGGTATTGTAGATCGTTTTGTTGGTTTGTTGTAAAGGTCAATTAAGTGATGTATATTGTTGTTATTATATTAGTATATAGATCATTCTATTTTTGTAAACGATAGTGTAATTGTTTGGTTTGATGGAGTGAGCTAGAACGCCCACTTTTGAGTCAATTTTTGTAATATTTTGTGGAAATATGAGATATCTGGTATTTGGATTGTGTTGATTGTAAAGTATTATTGTATATATGGTTGTAACTCTACTGATAGAGTATAGTATAATTGTGTAGTTGTATAATAAAGTGTACTCACAGAGTGAGATTTAAGTAAAATTGTCTAACTAACTAGTTTTTTTGTCATAAACAAAGCTACTAGTGCAAACTTAAAAATTTAGCAAAGTTTTCTTAGACTAAGTAGAATTGGGTATCTAGCTTATAATAAATAATAGTAGTTGAAAAACGTTCGTATATAGTATAACTGTGTATTTTTTTTATTTAAGCTGCTGAAAAATGGGTATGGGTAAAAACATAATAAAATAGAGATCAGCAGAAAGAGTTTTTTTTTATTAATTTTTAATTGTTAATAACTTCTGTTCTACTGGGCCAATTTTACTGATTTTACTACAAAAATGATTCTCTCAATGAGAGGATTCTAACGAGCCCAAAATCGTTAAAATTTAATCACAGGATTCTAAGATCGAAATAAATTTGTGTTACTAAAAATGGGTTATAATTATTTATAGAACTTTTATAGTAACACAAATTTATTCTGATCACAGAATCCTGTAATTGGATTTTAATGATTTTGGGCTTGCTAGAATCCTCTCATTGAGAGGATCATTTTGGTAGTAAAATCATCGAAATTGGCTCAGTAGATCAGAAGTTATTAACAATTAAAAATTAATTTTTAATTGTTAGGGGCATGCCATTTATCACATGATTTATACCATGGATACATGGGTCAGGGTAGTGATCACGTCTATATCTGATATATAATATATATAATATATATATTAAATTATATATGGATAGAGATGGGCACTTTCGCATGATTGCATGGCTGCATGCATATTGCATGAATGCTGCATGCTGCATGAAATTTTTT
The DNA here is from genome assembly GCA_003550325.1 of Gigaspora rosea. NCBI lineage: Eukaryota > Fungi > Glomeromycota > Glomeromycetes > Diversisporales > Gigasporaceae > Gigaspora > Gigaspora rosea. The sequence goes on along the minus strand of QKWP01000496.1, from coordinate 24,044 downwards.
AAAATGCTGCATTTTGCCCATAACAAATTTTATCTAACAAATAATATATAAAGTGCACTTAAGATAAAAACTAATCTAAGACTAAAGCTTCATCAAAAAATTCAAATTTAAGCATCTTTTTTCCAAATGTTAAGTAAAATAAAAACAATTCTGCTGATTTAATATATTTTTAGGCGCTAAACATATTTACTTAGTGCATTAAGTTAGAATTAATTAGTAAAATTTTTGAATAATAAGAGTTTATGGAATTTTATTAATAAAATTCTATAAACTCTTATGATTAACAAAATTTTACTAATTAGGGAAGTGCAGTAAATTATGTGATTAGAGTTTACATAGGTCCTGACTCCCCTAGTAATAGGACTATTGACCAATCAAATTATATAATATTTAAAAAAACTCAAAAACATCTTTGATCTGAAAATAAGCCACCCATAATCAACAAAAGTTACTACATAGTAAAGTCTAAATTTTACTAAGTAAATTGATTAAAATCACTTAAGTAAACTTATTCAGCAGGTCAAAATACACTTACTATAAAATTTTTATAAGTATTGGAGAATTTTTTATTAATTGACTTTTGATTTTTACATTTGACAGAAAAATTAAAATTTTTTAAAAAAATATATTTGCTCCACAATCAACAAAAGTCACTACATAGGTAAGTCTAAATTTTACCAAGCAAATCGATTAAAATCGCTTAAATAAACTTATTCAGCAGATCAAAATACACTTACCACAAAATTTTCATAAGTATTGGAAAACTTTTTATTAATTAACTAATTAAAATTTTTTAAAAAAATATATTCAACAAACATAATTAAAAGTTAAATAATAAAAAAAATTTTTTGTATAGATGCATGTTGCATTAATGCTTGCATACTGCATGAATGCCGCATTTGCATGAAATTTTTTAAAATGCTGCATTTTGCCTATCTCTATATACGGTATATAATATATATATATTATATATATTATTTAATATTAAGTAACTTTTTTTCTACTGGTCCGTTTTGGATGATTTTACTACCAAAATGTTCGTCTCAATGAGACGATCCAAAATCATTAAAATCCAATCACTGGATCATAAGATCGTTAAGGTTTTGTATTATTAGTTATAAAATTTTAATATATAAATAAATAATAATGCAAAACCTTAGCGATCTTATGACCCTGTAATTGGATTTTAATGATTTTGGGCTTGTTAGAATCGTCTCATTGAGACGAACATTTTGGTAGTAAAATCATCCAAAATGGACCAGTGGATCAAGAGTTATTTAAGGGTAGGGTATTTCATATGACGTTACACATATATAATTTTATGCAGATCACGGATTCAGCCCCTATAAAAGATTATACAAACTCGTGACTGTTAAAGAATTTTAATCCACAGCCTAATATCGTTAAAAAGAAAATTTTTCAGTTGTTTAAAGGTTGTGTATTTACTAGTAAACAGTTTTTTCGTTAAACGAACTGTTTAAAAAGAGGTTTGTTTAGAAATAATATATTATTAACTTTGCACATGTGGTTTCAAAAATGCGCATGGCAAGTAAACTTTATTAAAAAACGGGGTTTTTCTTTAAATTTTTTAGGATATAACTTCGGTCACTTGTTTACAACCAATGATGTTATAAAAACTATTTATAATTAAGAATTTTTTAGAAGTTTATTAGAAACCTTTCATATTTATTAAGAGATCTATTTATAGATTATACAATATTTTAGAACGGTATTAAATATAATATATAAACTATTTGGAGGTTGGATTTTTTTAGTGAATTGACTCGATTATATGATACTCGATCATTGATCGACTTAGATCAATAATCGAGCACCAATTAATGGGCTAGAGCAAAAATAGGTCAATCAATGATCGATAATACTAATCGATCAAATAAGTATATATTTAATTGATCAAAAAATTTTAATATATAGAAAAATGTCAGTTTAGGACCCTATTATAGGATCTAAACGTTTTTCTTGTTTTGATGGGTTATAATTAGTGATGTGCCATTTATATGATGTCTGAATTTTTTTAGCGTACAGTACATACAGTACGTACAGTACATATAGTTGTATAGTGCATATAGCATGTGAAATACGTATAGTACGCATATGATATAAACTATCTATATACAAAATTTTGTCTGTGTGCTGAAACCCACTAATATATTAATTGTTAAATAATTGTCGTATAGTTTCGAAAAAAATGAAGGATCGGGTCAGCAAAAGGTAATATGAAAGACGGAAAATGTGACATGAGTATCTCACATGAGTGTCAGAAGGTCGTAAGGTCCAAATTGGGATCAGGTATTGATATGGTGTAATTTTAGTAATCGATGATGGAATGATTAAACATTGATTAATCATTGCAGCAGCAAGCTCACTTGGTCGTCCTAATTCTATTCCGCTAATTAAATATTGAACACAGATCTATTACCGGTAACTAAGAAAATCAGAAGTATTAGAATTCCCACGGCCCCGTGAACACTTACATGATGGTTATTGAGTATGCAAAGCAGGGAAGTCTAATTGTTTGTGAAATAAGATGCCTACGAAGTGATTGTAATTTAGGTACTTGAGAGCACCCTACGTTATATAGATACCTAATTTTTAATTTGATAATCGATCAATGATTGACCCAATGATTGATCGATTATATATGCTCGAGCTTATAAATTTTATGCTTGATCGATTATACTCGATTAAATATACATAAACGATTTTTGATCAATCATTGAAAACTTTTTTTAATCAATCATCGATCAACAATTTTTTTGTCAAGTCAATTCACTAGATTTTTTGTGCGCAAGTGTTTGTAACAAGTATTTAAAACTTATTGCAAATAAAATTTTTTATTATAATATAAGTAAGATCGTATAAAATAAAGGTTCAAAGATTTTTAGTCTTCATACGTTCGTGGGTATAAAATAATTTGATTGGCTAAATTACTATTTTTAAATTAGTTACACAAATAATCTACAATATGCAGCATGTCCATTATTTTGCTATATTGCAAATCATATGAAATACCCTACCCTTGATATTATATATATTTATATAATATATTATAAATATTAGTCGCTATATTAACCAATCAGAATTGAGATTAGGGTAATCACACCATACATGGATGGGGGCGGCTATTAAGTAAAAATATTACGTGATAAATGGCACGCCCCTTAATAACTTCTGATACACTGGGCCAATTTCGATGATTTTACTACCAAAATGATCCTTTCAATGAGAGGATTCTAACAAGTCCAAAATGATTAAAATCCAATCATAGGATCCTAAGATGTAATAAATTTGTATTGTTATAAATAGTTTATAATTATTTAATAAATTATAGAACTTTTATAGTAACACAAGTCTATTCTGATTACAGGATCCTGTAATTGGATTTTAATGATTTTGGGCTTGCTAGAATTCTCTCATTAAAATGATCATTTTGGTAGTTAAATCATCAAATTTGGTCTAGTAGATCAAAAGTTATTTACTATTAAATATTATATTTAACTTTTTAATAATCGTAAAATCTGATTGGCTAATTGGGTATTAGGTGTAGGTGGGTGGGGGTAGGCTCATAGTAAACAAAAATTAGCTAATTTCTGAAAGCTCCCTTATTGTAAATTTTTGAAAATTTCAATATTTTTTTTTATTTTTAAATTATATAAATATTATATCTAATTCTATCTATAATATAATTAGTTAATTGCAACTTAATAACTATTACTGCTAACAACAAATAAATTTGCTTTTTATTAGGGTAAGGGTAAGAACTGGAATGGGGCAGGGGTATAGTTTATACCAAAATTTTACGAGAAATTTTTTTTTGCATAAAAAAAAGTAGTTTTATAGACAAAATTTTTAGTTAGAAGCGATTTTTTAAAAAATTCTTATTTTGTTACACAAAATTGTTTTGCATGTTACACCTGATCCTTAATTCTAATTGGATTGGTGAAATTCACTACTAGTGAGTATAGTGGTCCAAATCGGATCAAAAAATGCAATCAATTAATTGGATAAAAATTTTTTTAATAATCGATTAATCGATTAACCAATTAATCGATTAAATCGATTGATTGATTGCAACAACTAATCGATTAATCGACTAATCGATTACTATAGTGAATAAATACAAACTTTTTTGAGCGAAGAAATAGGTAAAAAAAAGTTTTTCATATATTTCGATTGATCGATTAATCGATTAATTGGGTTAATCGATTAATCGATTGATCGATTAATTGATTAATCGATTAATCGCATATTTGAAAAGCCAATTGATTAATCATTGATTAATTGATTTTCGATTTGGAACACTAGGTGAGCATTAAACTATCTTTTAAATAAAACTATATTAAATTTTTTTTAAACTTTAAACAAAGTTTTCTTAATAACTTTTAAATCAAATTTAGTAAAATTCTTTAATTTGAATTTTACAAATAGGCATTACAGCAATTCTGTAATTAGTTAATCTTTTTTTTTTTTAAGCTTAGTAGCCGGTCTGGCCTTTATTAGGAATTATATAAGTGTGAGTTAGTAGAAAAAAGACAAATCATTTTTAGTAAAATTTTTTTAATTTTTAAATTAAAATATCTTAATCAAATTTGCTAAAAAATTTTTTATTTTAATTTTGGAATTATATAGAATTAAAATAAAAAAAAATTATTAAATTTATTAAGATAGTTATTAAAATATTTAAACTAAAAGTCATGAAAACTTTTACTTAGAAAAAATTTGGTCCTTTTTTACTGACTTACCCCATATAAAGACTACATAATTGTCCGGAGCGAAGCGTAGGACTCATACTTCTACGCTTAGTGATAACTGAAACTACGCTTTTGATATGTTTATATCAAAATTATCAAAAACGTAGTTGTGGCATTTTCCGTCTGTAACGCCGCGTACCTATATTTGAACATTTGGTGCAACAACAACACAGATTTTACGCGTCTGTGTCATGGGCTGATTTAAATTAATTACTCGGGTAACTAATTTATACGTATTGAATAAAAAAAGTGCTATTATAAAGATTTTCACTGTTTTTTATTAACAATTTTGCGCAAATATGAATGTAACATGAGAGATTGGAACGTAACATAGAGATCGTACCCGTATAAAAATCACCTGGTAATCCACGTAAGATCTATCAACCAGTTATTACTGTTGCTACCCGGGTAGTTTGGATTGATCTGACTAAAGTATACACCCTCTTTATTAGTCATACCAGTATTAATAATTTAATCGGGTGATATTTATATTTTGTTAGGTTGTGAGTATAAAGAAATTAAGCTATTCAAATTGCTTTTGATATAAGAAAGTTACCGGATTTAGGCAATTCTTTCTCGAGATTCTTTTATAATGAAATTGGGACTTATAAAATTTTTTTTCTATATCAAAAGATCCCTATATTGAAGGCTTCTTATATTAATAGTATTAATCGCGTTAATTTAGCCTGTAAGTATAAAACAGATTTATCTAAGCATTTTAATGAAACATTCAAGTTCATGAATATACTAAATTTTATTTTATTTATTGCATGAGCATAAGAACATTAACCTATTATTCAAAATAAGTTATTCAAGTCTATGAACATTTACTATTAAATTTATTTTATTCGTGATAATTATTTAGTATGTAAGTATAGGTAATATTTATTAATCTATCATTTACCGCCATATAGTACCCCGGGTATTTTACAAAAAAGCCGGCCTAGATTGAATAATACCCAAAGTGTTGGGAGATGGAGGATAATACAAATAATCATTACTGATCAATATATACTTTGCTATTAGCAGTTAGACATATCAAATCCAACGAAAAGATCGCACGTTAATTATGAAAATTGGGCCACAAATCGCTTGTCAAAAAAAGGGGATATTCTGGGGGTACTATATGCAGCGTTATACGGTAATATAAGGCATTCAAGCTCATGAATATGTATTTATTTTATTTTATTCACATTAGTTTAGCTCATAAGCATAAAGAATAGTTTATTGTTTGAAATAAGCAAGTCTGTATATTTACTACTTAATTTTATTTACATTAATTTATTTAGGTTCGTGAATGCTATTTAATTATATTTAATCGCGTTGATTTAACATTAGAAGAAAATTTATTTATCTAAGCATTTAAATATTTATTATTTAACTTTATTTTATTTGTAATAATTTAGTGCACAAGCATAAAAGAACATTAATCTAAGTATTCAAGTTAAGTTATTCAAGTTTATGAACGTTTACTATTAAATTTATTTATTCGCACTAATAATTATTTAGTACGTAGGTTAAGGAATATTTATTAATCTATCATTTAATGTAAGGCATTCAAGCTCATGAATTTTATTTTATTCACATTGGTTTAGCTCATGAGTATACCGTATAAGCGCGAAATAATGCTTGGATGTTATTTTGAAAATAGGATTCTTCAAAAACAACTTATATGGTCTCGAATTAGCATTCGTGGGTGTTCTGAATTAACGCGCATCCCAACATGCATTTATTGAAGGTTGACTATATTGAGCTTCTCTTATTTAGAAGTAACGCACATGGGCGTATTCAAAATAACGTGCAGGTCGGTGTTATTTCGTGCCTATACGGTTAAGAATATATGAATATTTACCACTTAATTTTATTTACATCAATTTAGTTCGTAAGTATTTAAATTCGTGAATATTTAACTTTTTAATTATATTTAATAGCGTTAATTTAGCATGTAAGTGTAAAGAATATTTATTTTTCTAAGAATTTAATTAAGACACTCAAATTCGCGAATATTTATTATTTAACTTTATTTTATTTACGATAATTTAGTGTACGATCATAAAGAATATTAATTCTAAATATTCAAACCAAGTTATTCAAGTCCATGAACATTACTATTAGATTTATTTTATTCGCACAATTTAGCATGTAAGTATAATGGACATTTACTAATCTAAGTATTTAAAAATAAGACATCCGAGCTCATAAATGCTTACTATTTCTGTATTTATTTTATTCATTTAATTTAGCTCATGAGTATAAATAATATTTATTTTTTGAACAAGCAAGTCCATGAAGATTTATCACTTAAATTTTATTCGGGATCATAATTATTTAAGTTCGTGAATATTTACTATCTACTAGACTTGTATTAATTTAGCATGTAAGTATGATGAACATTTATTTGTCTAAGCATTTAAAATAAGATACTCAATTCATGAATATTTACTTACGTATGTGCTTCGATTAGGGATTGTACCCGTTGGGAAAACCTCTACCCGGTTACTTTTAAATTACTCGGATATCCTATGACACGCAATTGCAAGGTCTACCCGGGTACAATCACTAGCTTCAATTATTGGTGTTATAAATTATATCAATAAGCGTTTCTGTTTACTCTTTAAGTATCGTTAAGTACTGCATGTTCAAAAAAGTTTTTTTTAGAATATTTACAATTTAATTTTGTGTAGTACACGATATGATGAATATTAATTAATTCAATTATTTGAAATAAGCTAAGTAATTTAACATTTACTACTGTTTTAGAATTTTATTTTAGATCGTGATATAAAAAACAATACTAATATTTTTACTAAAAACATTTAATCTAAGTATTAAAATAAGCTACTCAAAATTCATGAATCTTTATTCGTATTAATTATTGGTAAGCATAAAAATTATTTATATTAAATCTAAGTTGCTATAAATAAATTTAAAATAACTGATTATAATGAATTCAAAATGTGCGCATTGTTATGAATATAGCATAGAGTATGGAGTTAGATATGTAATCCGAACATAATTCAAGGGGAAACTAGTGATTATATGAAAAATGATAGTTTGAATGGGACGTTGCATGATAGTTTGATTAGAATGTAACATGATATTAGAATAATCGTTAAACCAGGATGTATTATAATAGATTAGAATTATATTTAAACCGGGACATATTATAATATATAGTTAGGATATATATAGTATAATAATTATAATTTATGTAATTATACTTTTAATAAAAAAGTATATTATGTACAGGTTTTATTATTTATTTAATAATTTATATTTTAAATTTATATTTTTAATTTTTATATAATTTAATTTAATATTTAATTAGGGAGCCATACATAGTAAATTGCCGCTCAGATCTATATGATTTACTATATAAAATTGCTAAGCCACAAATGCTACTTCACGACAAAGTGAAGTCATTTTTCTACTAAGTAAATATATCTTTAATTTCTAAGTAATCTTGTAGAGCATTATTTTCCGATTTTAATTAGTAATATCATTAAAATCTGTTTAGTAGTTATTGGCATAAAATGATTTTGCCGACTAACTAAAGTAAATCTCATAGTCATGTGCGTCACAATTTACTATATATGGGGGTCGTCTAAAGCGGAGATAAATCATGTGATCAACTGCCAATCAAATTATAGAATTTTGATGATCTTCGGCGAAGCAAAAATGAAAAAGATGCAAAATACAAAAAATGGCAGTCTAAACCTACCTTGATGTGTTAATCAAAAATGTCGGGAAGGCATTTTGTTTATATATATATACCTAAAACCTAATCTAACCCTAATATATAACGACCCTAACCCTAAAGTTAATTGAAAAAATTATTAAGGATAGGGTATCTTATGTGATCTACGTTATAGTGAAATAACAGCATAGCTGCAAGATATAGATCATTAGTACAACAAAACTAAAAATAGTATCAGCCAATCAAATTATTAATATTTACTATGAATGAAAATTAAATATCTTTTGACTTGTAACAATCTTAATTTACTTTAACCAATTTTTACTAATATAATAATAAATTCTTATAAAAAAATACTTTTTACACTTATTATACGCATTGCAATTAATTACAATTAAATTCTTATAACTATCTAATAGACTGTCACCCATGTTATTTAATCTATAAATAGATTTATTAATAAACGCTTTTTTTACAAAAAGTCTCTAGCTAACTTCCAAAAATTCCTAAATATGATAGTTTTTCGCAATATAATTAATTGTGATTGAAATCATTATCTATTAAATTTTTTATAAAAAAATTATTTTTTAATAAAGTTTGCTTGGGATGCACACTTTTAAAGCCAGATGCGCAAAGTTAACTTCAGCTTACTTCTAAATAAACCCTTTTTTAACCCAACTTGCTAATAGAAAACGACTTACTGTTGAGTGTATGAGCCTTTGAACAATAAAAAAACAGTGTTTTTTGACGGTATTAAACCGTTGCGAAAAATTTTTAAAGATCACGAGTTTGTGTGATCTTTTATAAGGGCTGAGTTCCGTGATCTGCACGAAATTATATACATGTAACATGACATATGATACTCTACCCTTAAATATATGTTGTCTCTGCTTTAGATATCCTCTATATATGGTTATATATAGTTTCTTCATTTGAGGGGTTGTCTAAAACCATGTACCCACGTATCATTTTTGTGTAAATCAACCAAACAGAGTTGCAAAATTTTGTTTACACAGATCAGCCCGAAAAAGTCAAAAAACAAAAAAAAAAATGCAAGAACATAAATATGATATTCTAAACCTATCTTGGGCCATTAATAAAAAATATTAGGAAGGTAATTTTACCAATATTGTACCTAGCCCTAACCCTGACCCTAATACCAAATACAGTCAACTCTCTTTACGTTAATCCGAACTGCCGGGACTGCTTTTTTTTACTATGTAAAAATTTGAAAAAGTTCAGTTTTCAAAAAGTTATATATAGTTTATCCGAACTTTATAATAAAATTTACAAATGTTCTAAGAAATCTTGTTCAGTTTAGAGAAAGTTTAATAGTGTTCAGTTTAGAGAAGTTCAGATTAAAGAGAGGCGACTGTAGTCTCTAATACGAATTTTATCTAAATTTTCAAAAAATAATATGGGTATATGGCTTTAGCCATCCCTCTCATTTGGAAATGGATTATCAATTAATATTGTTTTTTTTTTTAAGGTGAGGCCTTGCTTGTATCTTTATTTGGTAATTTGTATAAGTAGTTACATATATATAAACAACTTAAATTGTACAGAAACAAATACATATAAATTACATGCAATTATCAATTAATATTATATTTTAAATTAGTAATACAAATCTATAAAAAATTTTATTAATTAATCAATTTTATTTAGCTAATTAATTAGTTGCCCAATCAATTAATCTACTAATTAATTAATCTATTAATTAATGCTCCAGACACATACTGGTTTCCGGTTCCTAGTATATACCCCAACAGGACTCCAAATGATCTATGTAAAATTATATTTGAGCACATAGTAAAAATTTTTTTTGGTTAGCAGTTTTGGTTTGGTATGTATAAACTATATCTCAAACATTAGTCAAACTTTTACCTATCTTTATTTTTTTTTGAAATATAACGTCTCTAAAAAAAA
>QKWP01000496.1:0-11319 GCA_003550325.1 Gigaspora rosea | reverse complement strand
TACAATTTTTTATTTATTGAAACTTTTAATTTGCAAAATATATTAATAAAATATAAATATAATTAAGTTTACAAATGTATGAAATCTAGTACATTGAAAATTACAAAAAATACAATATATAAAAAAAAATTTTTTATAAAAACTTTATTATTAACTTAAAAAAATATACCACTAAACAATTTTTGAATACTTATTAGATTTTTGTATATAAAAAAAATTAAGCTATTAATTTTTTTAAATTTTTAATGCATTTTTTAAAATGTACTAAATTTCGTACAAAAGAGTAAATCCAATCCATTAACATTTGGAAAAAAGATGCTTAAATTTGAATTTTTTGATGAAGCTTTAGTTTTAGATTAGTTTTTATCTTAAGTGCACTTTATATATTATTTGTTAGATAAAATTTGTTATGGGCAAAATGCAGCATTTTAAAAAATTTCATTCAGCATGCAGCATTTATGCAATATGCATGCAGCCATGCAATCATGCGAATGTGCCCATTTCTACTTTTACCCCTCCCTCACTTTTACCCCTCCCTTACTTTTACCCCTCCCTCACTTTTACCCCTCCCTCACTTTTACCCCTCCCTCACTTTTACCTCTCCCTCACTTTTACCTCTCCCTCACTTTTACCCCTCTCTTACTTTTATCCCTCTCTCCCTTTTACCCCTCTCTCCCTTTTACTCTTTTCTCCCTTTTACCTCTTTCTTTCTTTTCTTATTTCTCTTTTTTACCTGCTGGGTTACTATTATAGCCCAAATTTTTTATTAGCACATTTCAAATATAACATTTATAAAAATCACCCCCATTAGCATTCTTTTAAATATACCTATTTTGCCATTTAGCGGGTTTCAAATATAACTTTTTTCTCCAATACCTACTTTTTAAATATAACCTTTTTTAAAAAATGGGCCTCTATTAGCTATTTTTCAAATATAACCTCATATAGATTGTTCGGCGTCCTACTTATACATGAGAACGAAAGCATTTCGGGTTCTAAAACCCAAAATTAAAATTTGAAGACGAAATTGTTTTTGATCTATCTTACTTGAAAGACGAAATTATTTGATACTTTTTTTGAATAGACGAAATTATAAGGAATATATCTATATAAATTTTATTTGCTCTTCCTTATAAAAAAATTTAATTTTCTCTAATGAAGACAAAATAGGCCTTTTTCAAAAATCAATTTCGGTGACATCACTAGTCCTACTCCAACAGTAATAACTGACATGAACCCAGCTGCCTAAATTGGTGCCCAAGTTTGGCTACTGTACTGAAATGGTTTCTCATACTCAAGCAACAGTCTTCCTTATCAAGCAAGAAGTATAGCACCATCTGGCTTCAGAAACCAACCACAGAATCCATTCCACCTAAAAACTTCTTCTTTAAGCTTCTCATAAAGAAAAATAAAAAAAGAGGAAGAGATTAAAGAGGTGGCAAAATCTAAACAACTAACCAAATAGCAAACCAAAAATACAACCAAAAGAAAAAAAATAATAAAAGAAAAAGCAAAAAAAGAATAGAAACTGCAGATACTAACATGTCTAGCATAAAGGATAAAAATTATATAATACTACAAGACTAATTAATGTCTATCGATGTATTATATGTACAAGTATATGAAAAGAAAAAGACAAAACTAAAAAAAAGGATAAGAAATTTTTTACATGCTCTCCAGATCCAACTACATTATTCATTGTTTATTTGTATATAGCGACCAAATTCACTTATAATTGCGCCAGTCCCGATTCGGATTGTCCCAATTCAGAAGGAGTAAACACTGCCAATCTTTTGGAGGGGGTAAGCTGGATTCCCACTTTTTGGCGAAAATTTCGAAAAAATTCAAAGGGAAGTAAGACGATACTCAAAAAAATTTAAAAGAGAAAGTGCAGTTAGAAAAACTAAATTTTTTGTTGTTCCCCATTGTTTTTTCATAGGAAACTTCATCGACAGAAAAAAACTTTAATTTCTACCAAAATTTCTTGTATAAGGGCTTTACCTTCTGCTAGTTATCTTGTAAAAGTACGCTTTTGGCTTGCATGTCGAATATATAAAGGAGTCTCTGAAAAGTTAGTTGACTTTTATAAAAACTGTTTTCTGTGTTATCCTATATACATTAAGTATAGGCCACTCACTAACAAAAAATTTCTTGTTTTTTTTTCTGTTGGTAATTTGGTTCAAGTGATCGTTCCAAAAAAAAAAATCCTTCACAAATCCCCTGTGATTAGTTAATCAAAATTAATTATACTAGGTTAATACATAGCATTGTGTATTTAGAGCTTATAATTATTATGTAAAATAAAGTCAAGTATTAATATAGGATCCCAGACATCACTTATATAGGTTATAACTAGATTTTGGCCAATTTTGGCACAATTTGCTGAAAATGACAAAATATATTTGTTTAAATAACTTTTGATCTAGTAATCAAAATTGAATGAACTTTTTTTGTTAGATGTGTCTCACTGAGAGCTTTATTTTAAAAAAAGTTTGTTCAAATTGGTCCACTGGATGCCAAGATAATTAGCAAAAACTGTTTTTTGCTTCTTAAATTTCAGGGGTTTTTGCTAAAAAAACAAGTATGTCTCTATACTAGTTCTCCGGGGTTCTATTGATATATAAACAAACAAGTTACATTTTGATACAATAACAAAGCAAAATAATTTAATATATCAAAAATGTAAATATTGCATATATGGTAACAGATACTAAAAGGGTTTCAGAAATTATGTAATTTTTTGGTAGGTAGATAGGGTCCCGAAAATATTAGGTTATAATTATAATTCTGACCAGATGTACATATCGGCCAATTTGTGGAATGGGCCTTTTTTTAGATCTCTAAATTCCTAAATTGGAATAAACAAATCAATTTAGGTCACCAAATTATATATTATTATTAATTAAAATTATACAGTATCATAATATATAATCTTATTTTTTTTAATTGATGCGATATCATACACAAATAAGTTTTTTTTTTTTATTACAATACTAATCCACAATTTAATATCTTTTTGTAGCATTATCTTCGATGCTAACACATTTGCTAAATCGTCGTTTACTAGAGCCGTCGTTTATTGGGACCGTTGTTTTGTTGGAGTTGTTGTTTTGTTGGAGCTGTTGGGTGACTAATTGTTGAATCTGTCGTATGTTGGAGCTGTCGTTAGTTGGAGCCATCGCTTGTGGTGTCGTCACTTTTATTGTGTTGCTATTCATAAGTGTCTTTGCGCTTTTGCTATAGTTTGTTAACTTCGTTTTGTCTTTAATAACTGTTTTATTTTTCAGGGTCACATTTGCCGGTGTCGTTATTTATCGTGTAATTCTTTTGCGATTAACGGCAGTTACTTGGACAATGGTCGGTGGTGAGTTTTTGATGTAAGAAGTTGACACCCGACTAAGGTTTCAGTAGACTAAAATTACACCCGCCTAAAATTGATAACTAATGCATGCAAAACTATTTAATTTTAGGGGCTAATTTCGGTTAAGTGCAACTTTAGCTAATTGAAGTTCATTTTCAGTCGGGTGTCAACTTCAGCCATGAACATAAGCATTGGTTTTTGTTGGTTAATAGTAGGCTATAATAGAATTAAAGGTAGAAAGTAATTAGAATTAGCTATATTTAGATGTTAGATGAGATTAAAGTTAGGGTTGGGATTACACGAAGTTACTATTAGACGGAAGTATAGTTCTAGTGATTGTGTGAGAGTGAATTGAATAATGTTCGCAACTTGACAATGATTATTACATAATTCAAAAATTTTTTTTATTAATAAAAAGTGTTGATTTTGTTATTTCGATTTACTATCTTTTTTTATCCCGGCTTGGCAAAAGAGATCGCACAAGTAATTTTGTCATGGGTCCTCATTCTTGACGTCAATGATTTCTATTTTTACATTTTATACTAAAAATTTTCATGGAAATAAGAGGAAACCCAAAAAAAAATTCATATTTTAGCATTATATCATCATTCTTATCTAAAATGCTATGAGAATAGCAGAAATTGCCTTGCGCACTATTTCGATCATTAGTAAATTGCATCTAGGTTGACGCTTAAAAACTCCCAAAGCGAGTAATTATTTTGATGAAAAAAAGAGGGCAGGCCTTTTTTTTTAGAGTTGTTCTGACTATTTTAAACCCACATTTTGCATAGAAAATCGCTATATGTAATAATGATCAATAAACCATGATGATTGAGCAATATCTCAGTTAACAAAAAATTTCATTGAGGAAGCCTGCTTGAGAATCCCTAAATTAAACGAATAAAATAATAAATGCTATAAGCTTGAATAGTGAACTTTAACATGCTGATCGATAAAAGATCTTTATGCCTACCGATTAAATTATCACGAATAAATAATATAATTAGTATAGTGCGATAGTAAAGATAAAAAAAACATATGAACTTAAATAGTGAATTTTAATTCAATCTATTTTTACACCTACTGAGAATGATAAATAAGTACTATAAAAGTTCGTATAATACCTTCAATAGACCCAGAGGTTTGTTGTACAGATATTGGTTTAATAATTGGAGGAAGATAGTAAATGCTGTGTAAAGTAAAGTTTATAAACGCAGAACAAAACCAAAAATTACTGGTTGTTCGGGTTGTTAGGTGAACTTCTATATTCAGAATAATTACACTTTGAAGACCGCTACTTAAAGGGTTGCCATAAGTAGGTGAACTGATTATTTCACCAATTCACTGATTATTTTGCATATAGGTTCTTTCAAGTATAAGCTATGCTCTTATTAATTTTGGCGGCTTTTGTATTCATCTATCGATCTTTGTGTTCTGTTTTGTCTTAAATTATATATGATCTACTATTAAATCAATTTTAGGGTATTACACGGATTAGCAGATATGATAAAATTATAAAATTATTAATAACTACTATCTACTAGACCAATTTGGATAATTTAACTACCAAAATGTTCGTCTCACTGAAATGATTTTAACAAGCCCAAAATCGTTAAAATCTAATTACAGGGTCCCAAGATCATTTAACTTTTATGTAATTTTAATAGTAATTTTTTAGAATTACTAAGTAAATTTCTTTAATATTAAATAACTTTTAATCACTGGCCTGTTTTAAATAATTTAACTACCAAAATATTCATCTCAGTAAGACAATTTTAACAAGCCCAAAATTACTAAATTCTAATTACAGAATTCCAAGATTGATAAAGATTTGTATTTTTTAAACAAACAATAAAATCTTTATCGATTTTGAAATTCTATGATTAGAATTTAGCAATTTTGGGTTTGTTGAATCATCTCACTAAGATGAACATTTTGGTAGTCAAATTATTCAAAACAGGCCAGTGATCAAAAATTATTCAATATTAAAAAAATTTACTTAGTGATTTTAAAAAATTGCTATTAAAATTACACAAAAGTTGAATAATCTTGGAATCCTATAATTGGATTTTAACAATTTTGGGCTTGTTAAAATAGTCTTATAGCAAAATGAACATTTTGGTAGTTAAATAATCTAAATTGGTCCAGTAGAGCAATAGTTATTATTAATTTTATAAATTAAACCATATGAATAAATTTTAAAAAATATAAAATTTAATTGGCTAATAGAGTATTAGATGTGGGTAGGTGGGATAAAATTTTGAAATTTATTAGTAACAAAATATTATATAATTTCTGAAAGCCCGCTAAATAAAAAATTACAATTTTGAGTTATAAATATTGATGTATCAAAAATGTAATTTTTGTATCATCCTATAAATATACAATATTTACTGCTATGCTTTAGACAATAATTAGTGTTTTTTTATTAAAAATTAATTATTTGATTTTTTAATTAATTAAAAAACAATTTATAAAAAAATATATACAAAATAATTATACAAGTATATGCAAGATTTGATTTATTATTTTTTATTATTAATACAATTTAACTAATTATTGTATTATAATATTATGATCTCTAATATTAATTTTGTGCATTAGAAAATATATACTATATATAAAAAAAATTGTATTGTTTATATTTATTTTAGCAAGATCTAAAAAATAAAATAAAAATTTGCTAAATAAAAAGCAAGACAAACAAAAAAAATCCATATACTACCGTATATTTCCGAAAATAAGCTACCTTTTTTCGGCCAATTTTAGACAAAAAAAAGATAGGTAGCTTATTTACGGTATTTACAATTTTTAGAGTACTTTAAGTTCAACAAAAGGGGTAGCTTATTTTCGATACTAAAACTCTAAAGCACTATTCCGGGGTCAAATTACCTAATTAGAGTTTTTTTTTTATTTAATATTTACTTTAGACCGATAATGCATGTTTTTTATATACACTAATGTTACGCTACAGAACTGGTGACCCGTGCCATGAGCTTTTTTTCACATGTACATATATAAACAATACCGGAAATCGCTCAACTATCAAAACTGTTTTTTCCTTTTAAGACAATATAATCGCTTAAATTTTTTTTTTCTGTTTTTTTTTTTTACTCATAAAAAAAGAAAGAAATTAAAATTGTGATACCCAGGCTTTTTACACATTATATGCATGCACATACACATACTACTCTAGAATCGCTTTAAAGATAATAGTTTTTTTTAAATCCAGGGGATGTCATATGATGCAAAGTCTTTAATTTTTTTAACTAGTAAAATTAAGGTCATTAATACGATAGCTAGAAAATAGCCTGGGAAATCACCTGGGGAATTGCCTGGAGAATTGTTTGTGGAAGTAATAAAAAGAAATGAAAATCGTGATAAAAAATGCGTTTTTTTATACATCACCTTCGTTTTGAAATAGGTAAGTACAAACAGAGCTACTTTATATAAATACTATAAATACTGCTAATTTTTTTAGAAATGAAAAAGCTTTCACTTAAACATTTTTTACATTATGAAAAGACAAAGAAATTCATATACAATCGAAGAAAAGCGCAAGGCCGTGGAGTTGGCTCGTTGTACTTCAAACACATATGCTGCCAACTATTATTCTTTAGGTTTAATGATGCTTGGTCGGTGGGTCAAACAATTTTTACAAGACGACTTCTCTTCTAAAAAAAACGTACGAAGTGTTGGTTCTGGACGTCATGCCTTGTTTCCTGAAAAAGAAGCCCAACTTTATGAATGGGTGAAAAAAGTTCAACAAAATGGACTTGCTGTCACATATTCTAATCTGAGGGTAAAAATAGCTAAAATACTGAATAAAAGCTCTAATAATGAGACCAAAAAGCTTGCAATTAGTAACTTTAAGTACTTGCCACAATGGTTTCGCTGTTTTTTAAAACGCCATGACCTTGCTCTTCAACATAAGACTAAAATCGCACAGAAGTTACCAAGAAACCTTGAAGACCAGCTTATTAGTTTTCAGCGGTTTGTGATCTGTCTTCGTCAAAAAAATGAGTATCCTCTTAATATGATAGCCAATATGGATAAAACGCCCGTTTGGTTTGATATGGCAGGGAATTTAATAGTGGATCCAAAAGGTGCAAAAACGGTTCATATCTGAACAACCAGCAATGATAAAAATCGATTTACTGTTGTCTTAACATGTTTTGCTGATGGTACTAAGCTCCCCCAATTATTATCTTCAAAGATAAGGTTTGGCCAACTAACACACCTTCACCTCTAGCTGGCGTAGTTGTTTGGTTTCAGGACAAAGGGTGGATGGACGAACCAGGAATGGAAAGTGGATAAAGTATTGGAACTGTAAACAACCAGGACATCGTAATTCGAAGGCAATGCTTGTTCTAGATTCTTTCTCTGCATATATTACAGACCAGATTAAAGCTGGTCTGCGTTTAGAGAATACTGATTTGGCCGTAATTCCTGGAGGTCTCACTAGTATGTGGCAACCTCTTGATGTTTGTATTAACAAACCTTTCAAGGATAAACTTCGTAATTATTGGCATGAATAGATGGCGAATGGTGGTAATGGCCTTACTAAAAGTGGAAACTTGAAATGCGCCAATTTAAATACAGTTAGTCATTGGGTTTTGAATGCCTGGAATGCTATTTCTAGTGATATTATTGTCCGAGCATTTAAAAAATGCTGTATCTCCAATTGCTTGTCAGGAAACGAGGATCATTTAATCTACGAAGATAGTGAGGATGAAGATAATGAATTTGATGAAGACGCTACAGGATCTGATGAAGATGAGGAATACAATGAACAGCTTGATGAAGATGAGAAGTCTGGTGAAGGTGAAGAGTTCAATGAAGATAAGGAGTCTGACAAAGATGAGAATATAGACGAATATAATAGGTGGCCAGAATGCTATGTCGTTATTAAATAATGCATGTTTGAAAGAAATTGATATCGGTAAGGAAGGATTCGAATTATTATCATTATTATTTTTTTTAATTTTTTTTTTATATTATAGTAGTTTAACGCCACTGCTTATCGAATCTTAGTATATAATTATCAGGTATTAATACAATTTAATAATATAATTTCGCATAATAAATATGAACCTAATAATTTTAATCGCATAAAAAAAAATATTATTATAAGTAAAAGTTACTTAATGTGCCAAATACTTTTTACTTAATGTATTAAAAATCTCCGTAGCATAACTACCGGTATTGTTTTTTTAAAGACTCTATTATTAGCGAATTAGTAAAGATTGGACTCTATTTCGTTATTCGACATTATTTCTAAAAGTAATTGTTAATATCTATGTAAATGTAGATGCTATAATATTGCGTTCAAAAATTTTTTTTTAATTTTTGATATTTAAAGTGGAAGAAAAAAAAAATTAATAACATTATATATGTACCCTGCAAATGATGATGTAATCTCACGCAAAGTATTACATATCTCACGCAAAGTATTACATATCTCACGCAAGATAAATCCTTAATTTAAAAAACTCAGTATCAGTGATTTATCAAATTAATTAGAGATAGTTTTTATATAATTTAATAAATTTAGATAATGCATATGATTATTATATCGATATGCAAAATTTTATTTGTGTTATTTAATTTTCATTTTTTACATAATTTATATTAATATTTTATACTATTAAAAAAAAACTTTTAATTAAAGTTATTATTGGAACTATTAAATTCGCTAGTTTTAATTCTGCCTTAGAAAACGTTACCTTGTACCTCGCATAAAGTTATATGGTTTGTGGAATATATGTGCAAAGTAACCTCTAGTACTAGTGATACAGTAATTTATTTATTTTTTTTTTTTTTTAGGTGAGGCCTTGCTCATGTCTTTATTGGGTAATTTATATAAGCAGTTACATATTGAACAACTCAAATTGTACAGTGACAAATACATATAAATCACATTCAAGAATAAGAGCTCAGACTATTTTATCTGCGACCTAAACCTACTAGAGTGGTCAAGACTCACCTAGAGTGATACAGTAATTTATAAATATCAATAAATAAATATTAACTTCATAAATACTGGTAATCCAGAGAACGAACCCGACTATTGAATTATATTTTTAAGGATACCGGCAACCCAGCACTAAAATATAACGACGAGGAATTAAATAATAAAAGTGGCCTATCGGCCGAGCAAGACTACCATCTAAAGTTAAAAAAAAAAATTATATGTATCCAATTTAGAAATAGGAGGTAGCTTATTTTCAGAATTAGAAATTTTTTTAATTATCTTTTGGCTTGATGCAAGAGGTAGCTTATTTTCGGGTCAAAGGCGTTTTTACGTTTTTGGTTCAAAACAGGGGGGGTAGCTTATTTTTGGATGTAGCTTATTTTCGGAAACATACGGTATTAATGATAAACTACTCAAAGTGATAAAAAAAGTTTACAAAATATATTTTTAAAATTTACAAATTTAGTGAACAAAACTGTATTAGCTATAATTGTCTGAAGGGCACTTACAAATAAAGCAATAGTATACCTATAGATGGGGTGAAATTACTCTTTATAATAAGAAGTTTTTGTTAAAATTTTTGAAATTACTTGATAGTAAAATTGGTGAAATTAGTTTTTTAATATTAAAAATTAATTTAAATTATGTCAAAAATTAATAAAAACTAAGCTAAATCAAATACAATAATTGTTTTAGATTTAATTTATAAACATATTAAAAATGTTAAAATTATTGTTGAAATTATTGTTGAAATTAAAAAATTGAAAAATGAAGTTCACCCCCAACTATAAGTATACCCGATGTTTGTGTGCTAACAAATTCTAAATTCTGATTGGCTAGATCTGGTGTACTATAAAAAATCAAAACTATAGAAAACTAATGGTTATTGGTATAATATAAACAATTGTTTTTGAACTTTAAATAGTTTCTATTTTTCAAGTAAAATTACTTTTAAAACAAGTACTAATAGAGATATTGCAGTTTATTTTGGTTTGATCTTGGTTCAAAAGACCAGTTCAGGTAGCAGACATAGACCAGACCAAAGCTTATAAACAGTTTAATATATTAGTTTTATTCAATTTAGTTTGAAACTAAACTTGTACTAGACTATTTTAAACAAAAGTGCATATAATTTAGGCAATTAATATTACTAAACTATATGTATATATTAAGAGAAGTGCAGTAAATCACCTAATTAGTGTTTATTTAGGTCCTGACTAGTGTTCTGCAAAAGATCTGAGTCCAGTTTGGATCTAGTCTGGTCTATTAATAGACTGAGTTTGGGCTCGTAATTTATCAGAATTGCATATGCGCGGATTTTTAAAATTGAACCTTAAAATAGTCCCCAAAATAGTTGATGATCTGCAAAAAATCACATGCTGATTGAGTATAAATAAAATTTGCACCCCAGATCACATGTCAAATTTGTTGACTCACCTAAAAATAATAACAGAACTTATATAAAACCAATGAACGCAATCATAAAACCAATGAACGCAATCTTAAAACTAATGAAGTGTTTAGAAAGAATAAAGTTAGTAATAAGCAATAACAATTGCAAGTATTGTTTATTTTTTAAAATTTTAAATAAATATATTTTTTTTTGTTAATAAAAATTCGTTTACAAAGTTAAATACTTTTAGGTGTATATTAGAATAATGTAAAATATCGAATACTAGCAAAGTTAAACAGAAAATGTACACCGGGTATATCTCTAGCAGTGCTGTTCGCGCTAGTGATCCCAGTCGATCAAAATTTTTCGACCGGCCAAGTCGATGAAATTTTATCGGCTTAGTCGGCTTAGTCGAAAATTTTAAATGAACTATAGTTTAAATAAACTTCCTTATATATTTATCATTTGCATCGGGAAATTTATATATATAGATATTGATCGATATATAGCACTTAATCGTTTTATATCGATTATAAAATATCGTTATATATCGATTAATTGGATAAAAATCAATATATATATCTATAATCG
>QKWP01000495.1:269124-293087 GCA_003550325.1 Gigaspora rosea | reverse complement strand
AACCAATCAGAATTGAGATTAGGGTGATCACACCATACATGGATGGGGGCGGCTATTAAGTAAAAAATATTACGTGATAAATGGCACGCCCCTTAATACTAAATAAATTATCTTTATGTATTTTGCTTATCAAAAGAATTTTTAATTGATTTGATTGGTCAATAATCACGTTTGTATCTATATCAATTAGCCAATCACAAGAATGTTATAACCTGTGATTTTCTATAAAAATATGAGTTTTTGCTATTCTATCAAATTTGGCTGTATATAATGAAAAAATCAAATTGATAGATTTTGAAATAATAGTTACACAAACTATTTATATGGCAATTGAAAATTTGATATATAGTTGTAGTCTAAAAACAAAAAATTTCATCATCCGCTTAACCATAATAAGTTAAACTCAAGGTGCCCCCATTTATAAGTAAAATTTATTCATTTTGAGTGTTTCTAGCAGAAAATCTTTTCTAATCATTTTTAATTGCTTTCTCCAGAAAGTTTCATAAGAACAAAGGTAGGACATTTGGTAATTGCAGAGTTTATTGAGTTTCTATTATGTTTAAATTATGAAGCCAAACAATAGATTTATAAATTGTTAAGGGTAGAGTATATGTCGATCATTTTTACTAATAAACTATTGGCAAAATTTAGCTGGCATTATGGATCTAAAAAATTTTTTTATATCGATTTAAGATTTAGCGCAGTAAAAACATAGTGCATATTAGCAATAATCATATGATAAATTTTGAACTAATTTGAATTTGTCATCAAAAAGTTAAATAAGGGCAAGATCCACGAGAACCTGTAATATGCTATAATAGGCTCTCGCAGATTTGTACAGGCTCTCGCAGATCTTGCCCTCATCTAACTTTTTAATGACAAATTCAAATTGGTTCAAAATTTGTCATATGATTACTACTAATATGCACTATGTTTTTACTGCGCTAAATCTTAAATCGATATAAAAAAATTTTGTTTATCTATGTACTAATTACTAAATTTATAAATTTGGTTAATAGTTTATTAATAAAATGATCGACATATACTCTACCCTTAAGCCGTGAGTGTTATATTAATATAAAACTTTATATATTTATTAAACAGGATAAGCAATATAAATGGTTTAACAATTTATTTTACCCAAAATAAGACAAATATATATGTATTATATTTCAAACAAAAAAGAAAATTATCTCAAATATGTAGTATAATAAAATAATAGTGTGATTTAATTATAGTAATATAGATATAGAGCAGTGGCATGTTAATATAATGCATTTTTAGTAAAATCTTACAGTTGAAAATAGAATAAATTACTTTAGTATTAAAAGGCTTTGCTTTTATTAATACTAAATAAAGCATCTTTTTGTATTTTGCATATTGAAAGAATTTTTAATTGATTTTGATTGGTCAGTAATCATGTTTGGATCTACATCAATTAGCCAATCACAAGAATGTTATAACCTGTGATTTGCCATAAAAATATGCGTTTCTGCTATGCTATCAAATTTGGCCGTATATAATGAAAATATCAAATTTGGCACATATAATGAAAATATAAAATTTGACTGCATATAATAAAAATATCAAATTTGGCTGCATTATGTAATTTCAGATTTGGCCGCTAGAAATTTCATTTGTTGGGACTAGGTTGTTCGAACTGTAGTAAAAAAAACAATATTACAATACCTCCAAAAATGATGAAATAACATACACAAAATGATAGTGGTTCCATAAGAGCAATCCAAAGCAATAACTCCAAAGGATGACTTTAAAAACAATGAAACAACTAAAAAAAATTATATAAAATTAGTGAGTTGTAAAAAAAAAAAGAGCTTTTGATTTTTTTGCATATGCAATACACCGCACCCTATAAGATCCGGTGTAATGTAAAATCAAAACAATAAAGTTTAGGGTTAGAGTGAGGGTGAGAGATGGGGTTAGAGTGAGGGATAGGGTTAGAATAGAGCAATTTAACAAAGAGATACTAACCCAAAATTTCGAGAGGAATTATTTTTGTTAGTGCATGAGAGATGATTTCATAGGCAAAATTTCGTGCTATGGCTAATTTTTGAAAAAAAATCATAATCGCTTCGATTTCACATTACACCTGATCCTGCATTCTAATTGGTTGATCAAGGGATGCAGTACATCGCCATGGTGGTAAATTATAAAACCCATTACAAATCGAATGTGATTTGCGTGTGTCATGCAAATTTATTGTTAAATGCAAAAAAAAAAACAAAAAAAACAAAAAAGTAAATATTTATTTACTCACTAAATGAACATTTTTGTGCGCGTCAATGCACGGAAATTATAATTATTAAGAAACTTAACGATCATCACGTTAATGCACGGAATTATGATCGTTAAGGATCTTAATAATCATCACGTTAGTACACGGAATTATAATCGTTAAGAATCTTAACGATTGTGCACGTCAACGCACGAAAATTATGATCGTTAAGAATCTTAATGATTGTGCACGTCAGTGCACGAAAAATTGTGATCGTTAAGGAATCTTAACGATTGAGATTGTGATGATCGTGACGTCAGTGTACTGATGATCGTTAATGATTGTGCACGTAAGTTATGATCGTTAAGAATCTTAACGATTGTGCACGTCAGTGCATGAAAATTATGATCGTTAAGAACCTTAAAGATTGTGCACGTTAGTGCACGGAAATTATGTGATCATTAAGATTAATACAAGTCTATATATGGATATAATACTATGCCGTATTTCAATTTTTCGTGTGATAACATGTATTAAGTTTTTTGAATAATAAGTTTCCGTGCAGTGATTATGAAACCCGTCGTATTTATGCATGCAATTCCGTGTATAGAGTTTTCATAGGGTAGCTTGATTAAGAAATTTATTAGTAATGATTTGTTTTGCCACAGTTGGATTGAAAAAATTTCGTCTTGTTCAAGATTTTCAATTCTTTAACGAAATAATTGTGAAACTTGTCTGTATTGTTGAGATATAAATATATATATTAATTCTACTTTTTAATTAAAGTTCGAATTTATACTGTATTACATACCGTATCCCATAGCTTTGAAGGGCCAGTGTATTTAAAACGACTTACTGTAAACTATAAAGCATGTCATATGCTCTGTTGATAGGATATAATGATATTTTTGCAAGCTAAATGTTTTTCGGCCCAATGAACTTTAGCATAACCTTCTTATGTAATAAAATAAAGGTTTTATATGACGTCTATTAATATCGAGAAATTTAGTAAGCTTTTCAAACGCGTTGTGAGATAAAAATGAATATTCTTAACCCTAACCGGGTGGCAATCAATTAATCGACAATCACTTCACCGACATAACATTTCACAGACAATTATTCACCGACAAGTTCATTTTACCGACAGTTTATTTCGCCGAAGCTCATTTCACCGACAAAGTAATTCTGGTCATTGTCGTTAGGGTCAGGGTAGAATTAGGTAGAATTAGGGCTAAATTTAGTGTGCTTTTTGAAAAAAAACTTGTCGGTGAAATGAGCTTCGGTGAAACAAACTGTCGGTAAAATGAACTTGTCGGTGAGTATTTGTCGGTGAAATGTTAGGTCGGTGAAGTGATTGTCGGTGAAATAATACGAACCCACCTTAACCTTATTGACCTAGTTACTTGGACCAAATCTTCCACGCCTCCTTCGTAGCATGCCATACTAGGGTTTAGCTGTTAACATAGTGCTTTAGTTAGTATTAATGTTAATATCCGTATTACCTATATTTCCCGATTCCAGTACAGTTTCCATTTTCTCAACAGGTAAGTATTTGTACAGTTTAAAGTACTTTGTTGAGAGGGATATCGCTAAATTTCCCGAAAGCTATTTAACCGCCAACTCATTTCCTCGACACCGTAATGTCAACATTTGGGTGTTTCATGCCAAATAATTTACTATCATGAAATATGATTGGCACTATGAAAATTTTTTGAAATTTTGTTTTTATAAAAATATATCTGATATTATAAACTTCAAGACATTATAATTAACGTGACTTTAAAACTACGTTTCAAATTTTCAATTTATCACTTTGAAAATTAATAAGCTTTATAAGTAAATTGAAATTTTGGCAATGTAGTTTTAAAACCACGTATATATGCACAATCCGCCAGATTTACTTAAATAAAAAAATAGTTATAATGGTTTGAAGTTTATATAATATATTTCTATGAAAAAAAGTGATCGACAAAATTCACAATCATATTGGCAGCGCATTTTTAATTAAAACATATATTCGGCGTTACATGTTTCGTCAATTCTTTTCTCAAACAATCATTCCCTTGAAATAAAATTGGCCCAATTTAAGCCAGAGTGAGTGTTGATCAGAATTAGTATTCCACAAAAACGAACCGAACCGACTCGAAACCAGACCCTCGGATCGAATCCGCGCTATTTTTTGGACGCTTCGATTCCGGACCTTTAGTCGGATCCGAGCCGAAATCAAATAACGCATATTTCAGGTCATTCGAGTCGGTTACAAGGTTTTTTCGGCTACTGGTCCTATTTGGACCCGACCAGATTTTTCGGTTCAGGTCCGGATCCTTAAAGAACTCGCCCGGAGCCGGTTTGTGCGGAACACTAATTAAAATAATATGTCGGAAAAATGTCTTGTCAAAGAGAAGGATTGTCCAAAACATATAATGTTGAATATATGTCTTATCGGAAAAGTGGGCTGCAGATGAAATAGAATGTGAGTAAAATAGCTTTCGGGGAATCGTGCCGTAACCTATTGAGAACGCAGCATTTCACACAGAAAATCATCGTTACTAAAAATGGTAAAAGTGAATAGCTTTTTACTCGCTGATCCTTTTGGTGATTTTATCGCCAAAATGACTTGCTGGGCAACACGATTCTAATGAGCCCAAAATTGGTGAAATTTATTTATGGGATCCTGAAATAATTGAAGTTTTTTTGCTTTGGATAAAATAGGATGTAACGCAAAATCCGCCCATATGCGCTAAAAACTGTAGTGTCACTATGCACAGCAATTTAGCAAAGTTCGAAATAGAAATTGTATGTATATTTAATACAATGAACTTTTGGGTGACTAGTCTCCTCCTTGTTAAATTGCATTTGCATTAATGAAGCGGGTGAAACAATACCAGGTATGATATCAATTATAAATGATGACGGAATAAGAAAATCTGTAAATTGATTAATGATTTCACTATATCGAACTCGGTTAAGTAACTCGACCCAGGAGAATCTGATCTAATTCCATAATATAGCTTATAATCGGTATATTAAATTATGAGCTATTCACACCTAAAATTTCGTCCTAAAGTGGTGTATAAACGACTAGAACAACTAGCTATATACGTACAGTATTTGATTGCATATATTGACATAAATCAATTTACAGTTTGTTTGTACCGTCTTATATTAATAATAAATATCATGGTTTATTCAATAATCCGACGACAAAATTCAAATATCAAATTCCAACAACCACTTGGTCCCGAAAGTCATAATCCTGGCAGTTGGATCATAATTATGAGGTCTGCCTGAAATTGTCTTCTCTCATCTAGCTAAATTATAGTTTGTCGAGATTACTAATCTCTAGGATTCAAAATGTTTCTCGATGAACTACTCCTGTACTTGAAGCTAAAAAAATTGTCAGGGTTTTTGGCTGTGAATTATAAATGTCATGTTTTTTCGGTCAAGATTATGGTGTCGGTATTTTTGATAAGCCTCTAACAAATGAAGTGAACGTAGTAGCGTTGATTTATAAAAAATCTTTAACTGATTTATATATACGAATAATTAATTAATCCAAATAATTGCATTTATAGATGCACAGATATAATGAGTTATTAGAAAATGAACTCGATGCATATGAATTAAAAAATCGTGAAGAAACTTATCATATGGACATATGCGAAGAATCGCTAGAAGATTTAAATAAAGCGTTAGAAATTGAACCAAATGATGCATTTGTATTAAGAAGTCGTGGAATAGCTTATCGCAAGATGAGAAGATATGAAGAATCACTAGCAGATTTAAATAAATCATTAGAAATTGAACCAAATAATGCAGAAGCATTAAGTGAACGTGGAGAAACTTATCGTATGATGAATAGATGTAAAGAGTCACTTACAAATTTAAATAAATCATTAAAAATTAAACCAAACAGTGTAAATGCATTAAGATACCGCGGTGCAACTTATCGCATGATGAACAGATATAAACAATCACTAACAGATTTAAATAAATCATTAAAAATTGAACAAAATAATGCATTTGCATTAAGAAATCGTGGTAAAACTTATTGCATGATGGAGAGATATAAAGAATCACTTGCAGATTTAAATAAATCATTAGAAATTGAGCCAAATAATGCAGATACATTAAGAAATTGTGGAGAAGCTTATCGCTTGATGAATAGATATGAAGAATCACTTGCGTATATAAATAAAGCATTAGGAATTGAACCAAATAATGCAGATGAATTAAGAATTCGTGGAGAAACTTATCGCATGATTAATAGATACGAAGAATTACTCGCAGATTTTAATAAATCATTAGAAATTGAACCAAATAATGCAGATGCATTAAGAATTCGTGGAGAAATTTATCGAATAATGAATAGATATGAAGAAGCCCTTGCAGATTTAAATAAAACGTTAGAAATTGAACCAAATAATGCAGATGCATTAAAAAATCGTGGAGCAACTTATTACATGTTGTCTAGATATGAAGAATCATGTAGAGATTTAGTAAAATCTTTAGAAATGTGTGCAAGTTGTAAACAGTATAATAACTCTGGATCCTGGTGTCAATTATGTGACCCGAAGATAATAATTCGATGGTGGTCCAGCGGAAATAAAAAAAATTGATGAATGCGTGAAAAAACTTCTAATAAAAATTACAAAATATGAGAATTTGATTGAATGGATTCCATTTAATAGGCTAGTTGATCATCAAATAATTGGTAAAGGTGGATTTGGTACAATATATTCTGCAACCTGGTTAGATGGAAAGCCAATAATTAAAAATAGTTTACGAACGCGTGAACAATCATGCAAAGTTGCACTTAAATCTCTTAGCAATTTAGAAGAGGTAAGTTTAAGGTTTTATTAGGGCGCTTTGCAAAAAGATGTGATTTGATGACATTTGTGATTATAATAATGAGAAATCGTTAAGATTAATAATAAAAATAAAACAATCGTTTTTCATCATATTTGTCCTGTATTTGTTTGAAATCTTAAAGCACAAGCTCAAATAGCATCACAACTAGTGATGTACAATGCGCATGATTTTTTATACAAAGGCAAGTTACCATAACGCGAGCCAAAATTGAATAAAATTCCCATGCGCATAATACGCATGAAATTTGAAAAAAAGAATTTGCAAATTACTAATCACATCTTTTTGCAAAGCGCAATCAAAAATGTAGCATGTGTACTGTACAATCATTCTGACATTTATAAATATATTCCTAATGTAATAGTTCGAAAATCATGTTCAATGTAGATTGAATGGTCTTGGTCTTGAAATATATGGGATAACTCAAAATCTAGAAAATCAGTATCTTATGGTATTTCAATATGCCGATAGTGGAAATATGTACGATTTTTTAAAATTAAATTTTAAAAGTCTCGATTGGGAAAGCAAATTAAGGTATCTTGTAGATATATCAAATGATCTGACTAGAATTCATGAATCAGGATATATTCATTGTGATTTTCATAGTGGGAATATTTTGCTAAATCAATACAAAACTATGATGAAGTCTTTTGTTACCGATCTAGGATTATCTAAGAATCTGAAAGAATCAGCTTCAAAAGGTAAAGTTTATGGAATCATGCCATATATTGCACCAGAACTTTTATTAGGTGGAGAATATACAGAAGCATCTGATATATATAGTCTAGGTATTATTATGACGGAATTGTCAACTGGAACAAGGCCTTTTTACGATTCTGAGTTCGACTCTGAACTTGCGTTGGGTATTTGTAAAGGATTAAGACCCAAATTTTCTAAAGGAACTCCTGAATGTTATATTGAATTAGCCAAGATATGCATGGATTTTAACCCATCTAATCGACCTAGTGCTAAAGATATTAGCTCAATATTATCAAAATGGCTAATAATTATGGTGACTCCCTGGGTATCATTAACTAACGAGGCATCTGATATCAAAAGAAGTTTTGTTTCTGCTGACGAAGAGATCAAAACAATACAAATTACTTTACAGAATTCCCAAAATTCCAAGTACGTCAGCAAATTAATAAACACTAAGGAGATTTCAGCTAAATTTAGCGGTAAGTTTAATTAAAAATTTGTGACTAATTGAGTTATAATTGTCATACGGCAATGTTTTTACTGCCATATCAATGTTTATTTTTTTGAATTAATAATAACTAAGTAAAGAGTTTTACATATGAAACCTAATAGTACTATTCAAAGAAAAAACTCACTTAGCTTCATGTTATTTAATACGACCAAAAAATTTCTTGTTATCTGGCATGATTTGACGGATACATGGGTATGGGCAGGATAATAGCAAAAGCACGTGGCCGAAGGCCCATGATCTGTATATCATGCCAGATAATTAATTTATCTGGCAGGTATGACATATACACTTACGGAAAGAATTTTATATAACTTCTGCAGATTTTATATTAAAATTGATAAGAATTTGTCACATGATTTTAATAAAAATTTGCGGAAATAATGTAAAATTTTTTCCGTCAGTGTTTTACATAGTACCTGCCGGATAATACTTATTATAGTAGCAAATGCCGGATAATAACGTTATCATATGAGGGCAAAATCGATATGACAGTACGAATGCACATCAGTAATCGATATCTTTCAGATGTATTTTGACGGTTATTGCTGCTCAAAACATCGGACAGATATGCGATTCAATTATATAAATTTGAGCAATATTTTTTTTTTTTTACCTATTACATGATTGTTTATGGTAATTTATTTATTTATTTATTTTAAAGAATTCTTGTATTCTTATAATAGATTCGAAAATGTACGATCTTATCGTATATAAAGAAGCTGATTAAGGTAATTGCGTTCCTCTGAGAAATTTTATATCATGAAGAATTTTCATGAACAAACAAGTTGATAAAGGACAAACTTTCTTGTTATTTCTATATAATGTATACAAGGACAGACAAAATGTTGAGCTAAATGAGCCAAATCAATCCAAATTTTCCAAATTTAACGCTAACCAAAATTTTCCTTATTTTTTTAATGCTAGCCAACTTTTCTAAATTTTTTTTTTAAGCAATTAGATTTGGCGGATCTTTTTCAGTTAGAATTTTGAATATTAAATATAGCATATACTAGATAATATTCGACAAAAATTCGGAATCAAAAATTTTCAAATTTTTAACTTAACCCAAAATTTTTTTTATCCAAAATATTTACACTAAATACCATGATAAATTTTATGGATCTTGAATATAATGCAATACATAATGTTATTTCTTACGGTATAGTGCAAGGATAGAATATATATACCTATTAAAATTTACATCCAAATAATATCAAAATATATCCAAATTTTTGTTTTTATCCAAATAAAATTTTTCCAATTTGATATCCAAAAATTTGACGGTCTCTAACTGTATCTATAAAATATATATTATTCAAAATATAAAAATGAGTATATGTACTGATATGTTGTGTATCAAAATTGTCTTTGTGAATTCTGCGACGAACTCTAATTTGACTTGTTGGTCAGAGTTTCGAACCTTACTTTGTGTAAATTAGTTTCGAATTAGCAAATTACTACCGTGATTGATACTGAAAATTGGGATAAACCTCATTAAACCCCTTATAATCTTAAATCCTGATTATAAAGCAAATACATATAATTCCCGAACCTTTATATTTTTCTTGTTGCCAGCTAAAAAGGCATAATATCATAGGTAGAATGTGTAAAAGAAACATTCTCAAAAATTGACGATTTCAATCGCTTTAAGTTGTGTAATATTAGTCATAAATTTCATATACACATCCTATATAAGAAAAATTGTCTGAACCATATCATAATTGAAAAGTTACAAAATTTTTAAGATTTCTCAAGTGAAAATAGACTCAAGTGATAATAGATTTTTTTTTTTATAGCAGGTCTCTCGCTATAGCAGAGAAATCCTGAAATTTTCTAAGAACAATATAAAATTATTATTATTATACTATATAACGTTATAGCGGATATTTCGTTATACGGATTTATAATAGATAAAATTTTCCAGCCCGACCACTACATTATAGCGAGGGCAGAACATACCGAAAATGTATACAAGGCTGCGAACCGGATGAGCATGACAGTTCGGATGTCTACTCCGGAATTCAAAAACTTTTTAATAGATTCAATTACTTAATAAACTACATAAAAGCTATATCTTGATTTGAATGATTTTAGATAAATTGTGCCTTTTCAACTTTGTGTGCACCTGTAATAACTGTATCAATATTGAAACATTTTAACACTTTCATTACTCACTTCATGTTGATGTTTTGCATTATTAATTGACTTGAGTTGTTTGTAAATTGAAATAATGTATATTGCTTTGCAATCGGTAAACTACTTATTTTTTATAATAGCAAATATGATAATAAAGATTATTTATCGAACCTTTTTTTTTTTTATCAAAATTACTTAATAGATTTATTTAATGAAAATTTTATAAAAACTTTTAAAAATTTAATCATTCAAAAACTTTTTGTTTGTACAGCTGATTCTATAAAGTATAATGAACTCTCCATAATATAAAGCTTTTGAAGAATTTAATAATTTAATAGACCTTTTTTTTATACAGCTGATTCTATAACGTATAACGAACTCTCCATAATCAAACATTCAAAATTTTTAAAAAACACAATAATTCGTTAAAATGCTAAAGGCTAGTTAAAAATTTTCGAACAGCATAGATACTCTTTCTTAATAAGCACATGGTAATTTTCTATGGTAAACTTTTTAGGACCATCAGCTCGTTATAGAAGAGCTGACTACAATTTTTTTTTTTGTAATAATAAAAGTAGTGTTGAATATTATATTTATAAAGAACTGAGAAAACTTTTCCTTATAAAAATACAATAAGTATCGAAAAAGTCAAAGAACTTTTAGCAGATAATAAAAAAAAAAGTCGACTTGATAGCACTCGGAATTTGCTCAAGTAGTCGCCTGGACTATTACATGACCACCTGGAGCATATCTTCTACACATTTACGGTATATAAGAGCAGACTGTAATGATAAAGCTACAAAAGCATCTTATATTATTCATCATTAGGTAACCTATCAAGTTGTTCTTTAATTTGTTATGCATGTTTTATTATTATATATTATCATTGTTGATCTAATATCAGACATACGTAATAAGACCAGTGAAAATGAAATATAAATCATATCTCTATGAATAATTTTTTAACTGCAATTTAGGTGTGACATTACACATTACGAAGTGCGAATTGATCACATGATTTAACGGTCATGAATGACTATGTCACCGGCGCAGGGACCGCAAATATTTCGATAAATTTTTATTATTTTGGCAAATATTTTGATAAATTGTTTCTGCAAATTCAGTACTTTAATAAATTTCATTAATTTGTCATATAAAATTCAAATTGCGTTGAAATCGTGCCTGGGATTAAAGTATAACGTTGTGACGTTCCATTTTTATACAATTTAGTAAAAAAAAAAAAGTTGAGATGATTCTGGAAGTTTATGTTTTTATATGTAATAACAATATATATAATGAAAAAAAATATTCGTCAAAAAAACAATAAGATAAAAAAGTTACCACGTTATTTTTTTATGAAAAAAATTTTAGTACATGATGCATTACTACTATACCAATCAGAAATGAAATCAGATGCAACGTGATATTGTTTGCATTCTAACTGGTCAATTTTAAAAAATCAGCAGGAAAACTTTTTGACGGTCCCTGTTGGAACGATTTTCGGGCCTAACAGTACTTTTTGAGTATGTACGTAAAAGTCATTTCTAATATTGAAGGAATATCTATATTCGCTATGCAAAAAGAATAAAAAAAGAATTAGCAACCCCAAGAATTCACTTAGAAGTGAAGATTTCGTTTCGCTTGACTAATAAATTCATTGATTAGATTGGTTAATAATCGCATCTTGATCAGCCAATTATATAAACACTATGCACATCAATTAATGAAATAGGAAAATTGTATATATTTAACACGTACAATGAACTTTAGGGTGACTAAAATCCTCCTTGTTAAATTGCATTTGCTTAATAAAGCGGGTGAAACAATATCAGGTATGATATCAGCTTTAAATGAAGAAAACCTGTAAATTGGTTAATGAATTTCACCATATCGAACTCGACCTAGCAATTCGACTCAGGAAAATCTGATCTAATACCATAATATAGTTTATAATCGTTACATTATATTCCTACCTAAATTTTCTGATTCTACCGTGTTGTATAAACGACTAGAACAACCAGTTATATACGTACAGTATTTCGATTGCACATATAATCATAAATCGATTTATAGTTTTTTTGTACTGTCACTCATAGGAATAAAAATATCATGGTTTATTCAATCATCTGACGACAAAGTTCAAATATCAAATTCCGACAACCACTTGGTTCGTAAGTTCAAAATCCTTATAGTTTATCATAATTATCAGGTCTGCCTGAATATGTCTTCTCTCATCTAGATATTTCGAGATTACGAACCTCTAGGATTAAAAAGTTTCTCGATGAAATGCTCATGTACTTGAAAGTTAAATAAATAAAAAAAATTGTCAGAATGTTGGCTGTGAAATTATAAAATGTCATGTTTTTTCGGTCAAGATTACGGTGTTGGTATTTTTGATAAGCCTCTAACAAATTAAATGAACGTAGATAGCGTTGACTTATGAAAAACATTTTATTGATTTACATAGTACTAATAATTATTACAAATAATTGCATTCATAGATGTACAGATATAATGAATTATCAGAAATTGAACTTAATGCATATGCATTAAAAAATCGGGAAAAAACTTCTCATATGGACATATGCGAAGAATCACGAGCAGATTTAAATAAAGTAGTAGAAACTGAACCAAATGATGCATTTGCACTAAGAAGTCGTGGAATACTTATCGCAAGATGAGTAGATATGAAGGATCACTAGCAAATTTAAATAAATCGTTAGAAATTGAACCAAATAATGCAGAGGCATTAAGTGAACGTGGAGAAACTTATCGTATGATGAATAGATGTAAAGAGTCACTTACAAATTTAAATAAATCATTAAAAATCAAACCAAACAATGTAAATGCATTAAGATACCGTGGTGCAACTTATCGCATGATTGGTAAATATAAAAATCATTATCAGATTTAAATAAATCATTAAAAATTGAATCAAATAATATATTTTCTTTAAAAAACCGTGGCAAAACTTATTACATGAATGAAGAGATATAAAGAATCACTTGCAGATTTAAATAAATTATTAGAAATTGAACCAAATAATGAAGATGCATTAAGAATTTGTGGAAAATTATATTATCAATTTAGTAGATATGAAGAATCACTTGCAGATTTAAATAAATCATTAGGAATTGAACCAAATAATGCAGATGCATTAAGAATTCGTGGAGAAACTTATCGCATGATGAAGAGATGTGAAGAATCACTTGAAGATTTAAATAAATCATTAGAAATTGAACCAAATAATGCATTTGCATTAATAAGTCGTGGAAAAAACTTATTATATGATGGATAAAGATAGAGAATCGCTTGCAGATTTAAATAAATCATTAGAAATTGAACCAAATAATGCAGATGCATTAAGAATTCGTGGAGAAACTTATCGCATGATGAAGAGATGTGAAGAATCACTTGAAGATTTAAATAAATCATTAGAAATTGAACCAAATAATGCATTTGCATTAATAAGTCGTGGAAAAAACTTATTATATGATGGATAAAGATAGAGAATCGCTTGCAGATTTAAATAAATCATTAGAAATTGAACCAAATAATGCAGATGCATTAAGTACTCGTGGTGCAACTTATCGCATTATTAATAAATACGAAGAATCGCTTGTAGATTTAACTAAATCATTAGAAATTGAGCCAAACAATGCATTTGCATTATTGATTCGTGGAGAAACTTATCGCATGATTAATAGATATGAAGAATCACTTGCAGATTTAAATAAACCATTA
Source organism: Gigaspora rosea (assembly GCA_003550325.1). Classification (NCBI taxonomy): domain Eukaryota; kingdom Fungi; phylum Glomeromycota; class Glomeromycetes; order Diversisporales; family Gigasporaceae; genus Gigaspora; species Gigaspora rosea. Next base: position 278,892 of record QKWP01000495.1, on the reverse strand, counting down.
GAAATTAAACCAAATCATACAGATGCATTAATAAGTCGTGGAGAAACACTTAAAGATTTAGATAAATCATTAGAAATTAAACCAAATAATGCAGAAGCATTAAGAATTCGTGAAAAAACTTATTTAATGATGAATAAATATGAAGAATCACTTGCAGATTTAAATAAATCATTAGAAATTGAACCAAATAATACAGATGCATTAAGAATTTGTGGAAAATTATACTATCAATTTGGTAGATATGAAGAATCACTTGCAAAGTTAAATAGATCACTAGAATTTGAACAAAATAATGCATTTGTATTAAGAAATCGTGGTAAAACTTATCGCATGATGAATAGATATGAGGAATCACTTGCAGATTTAAATAAATCGTTAGAAATTGAACCAGATAATTCAAAAACATTAAGTAAACGTGGAGAAACTTATCGCATAATGAATAGATATGAAGAAGCCTTTGCAGATTTAAATAAATCGTTAAAAATTAAACCAGATAATTCAGAAGCATTAAAAAACCGCGGTGCAACTTATTACATGCTGACCAGATATGAAGAATCATGTAAAGATTTAGTAAAATCTTTAGAAGTATGTACAAGTTGTAGGCAGTATAATACCTCTGGAACCTGGTGTCAATTATGTGATCCAAAGAGAATAATTCGATGGTGGTCCAGCGGAAATAAAGAAATCGATGAATGCGTAAAAAAAATTTCTAGTTAAGATTGCAAAATATGAGAATTTGATTGAATGGATTCCATTTGATAGATTAGTTGATCATCAAATAATTGGTAAAGGTGGATTTGGTACAATATATTCTGCGATCTAGTTAGATGGCAAGCCAAGTAATTAAAAAAAGTTTACGAACACGTGAACAATCATGCAAAGTTGCACTTAAAACACTTGGCGATTTAGAAGAAGTAAGTTTAAGGTTTTATTAGGGTACTTTGCAAAAAGATGTGATTTCCCGATATTTTTGATATAATAATGAGAATTCTCTGAGGTTATATTAAATAGTATAACAAACTTATTTTTAATCATTACATTTGTTTTAAATCTTAAAGCCACAATAGTGATGTGCAATGCAATTGAGAAGAATAAAACGCATGATTATTTTTATAGGTTATTATATGCGGGCCAAAATTGAGTAAAAATCAGGATATTCCGCGCATAATGTCATCTGACAATTATATTCGAAAATAATGTTCAATGTATCTTGGTCTTGAAATATATGGAATAACTCAAGATGTACAAACTCAGAGAATCTTATGGTATTTCAATATGCCGATAGTGGAAATATGTACGATTTTTTGATATCAAAATTTAAAAGACTCGATTGGGAAAGCAAATTGATGCATCTTATAGATATATCAAATGATATGGCTAGGATTCATGAATCAGGATATGTTCATTGTGATTTTCATAGTGGAAATATTTTGCTAAATCATGGCAAAGTCTTTTGTTGCCGATCTTGGATTATCTAAGAATCTGAAAGAATCTGCTTCAAAAGGTGAAGTTTATGGAGTCATGCCATATATTGCACCAGAAATTTTATTAGGCGGAGGCTATCCCTATAAGAAAAATGGACCGTAAAGGTACGGGTTGGCTGAGTAAAGGCACGGGTTTTGGTGGCACGGATTAAACCCGTATTTGGTACGTAGGAGGCTTGGATTGGCACGGATTTTTTGGCCCGTGGTGGACCGTATGCCCGTACAAAATGGACCGTTAATGGCTCGGGTTTTGCAACACTTTACTAGTCCAAATGGCACGGGATTTGGCCAGGTAATTAACGTGAATTAACGTGTGATAAAAAAAAAATATACATACAAGTAGATTACATAAATTTATATCAACAATCAATACAATATAAACAAACTAACAACTGCTCATGTATCAAAATTTTGCAAGAAATTTTTTTTGTTAAGACACCCATTTCGCTCTTCGTGAAACGAGCCAACACGTACCACCTTCGACACGTATCATTCCGTGAAATGAAGGTGCCATTACGTATGACGTGTCATAACGTGCCACCTCCCCCGTACCACTTTTTACCGTGATATTCCGTCAACAGCTCTCTCCGACCGTGCCATTCCGTGGATTCCAGACACAACCCGTACCACACCCCGGACCACTTTTTTTATAGGGTATACACAAGCATCTGATATATATAGTCTAGGTATTATTATGACAGAATTGTCAACTGGGAAAAGACCTTTTTATGATTCTCCGTTTGACTCTGGACTTGCCTTGAAGATTTGTAACGGATTAAGACCCGAATGTTCTGAAAGAACGCCGAAATGTTATATTGAATTAGCTAAGAAATGCATGGACTTTAAGACCTAGTGCTAAAGGTGTTAGCTTAATATTTTCAAGATGGCTCGCAATTACGGTGAATCCTTCAGTATCAGATGCTGATATCAGAAGAAGTTTTATTTCTGCTAACGAAGAAATCAAAACAACACAAATTATTTTACAGAATTTCAAAAATTCCAAGTATACCAGCAGATTAATAAACACTAAGGAGATCAAACTAGCGTATTATGAATCAGCTAAATTTAGAGGTAATTTTAATTAAAAATTTGTGATATAATTGTCGTACGGCCATGTTCTTACTGTCATATCAACTTTTTACCATATTGTTTTTACGTTTTTATTTTAATTTGTGGTTTAAATTAATAATAACTAATGTAAAAATAAAATCCCATTATAAACTAAATTGTAAGCCAACAAGTGACTAAATAAATGAAAATATTAATAGCACAATTCCTACAAATACTCAAAAAGCAACAGCAAAGCAGGTTAGAATTTAAATCTCGGTAGCCTAAAGATTGTTAAATCTATCACGAACGAGAATTTAATTATATAAACGAACATAATAAATTTTCAAGCAATTCTCAAGACAAGTAACAATAAGCAATAATCGAAAAAAGCTTTATTAAATATATAATTTCAACAGCATCAAGTCTCTATCTTTGCTTTATTTCGTTAAAAGGTTCTTCGAAAATAAATCTTATATCGTATTCGGCACTAACATGTTCCAAGCTATTGGAATAAAAAACTGACTACCGTATTCAGAATTATCGTGTTTAACATTTATTAAATTCTTATCGTTATAATATGAATTTTAAGTCAAGACTACAAAATAAAAAAAAAAAAAAGTAAAAAGAAAAGAGCATTAGTTATACACCGTAATTAAAATATAATAACAACAATAATAGAAAAAATAAATAACAATTAACTAAAATACTTAGCTAGCTTATTCGATCATAAAATTTTAAATATGATGAATGAGAATAATTTACCCAGTTAAAAAAAACCGCGGGAACTATTTTAAGTATACTATATACCAAATAACACGAGTTATTTGATAGTCCCGATCATAGTAGGGTATCGGATAAGAAGGTTTATTGTATTTTTTTTATACAATACTAATCCTAAATTAATAAATTTATGTTTCACATATATGATGAAATCTTTTTCAGAGCGATAAAATCAATCTCATCAATAGATCAAGTTTAGCACTAAATGATTGGTTTAGCGAAACTCAAAATATCGCAGGTCTTTAATTCTAGCGATTATCTATTCATCTAGACGGTAAAAAATCCGAAAGTAAAAAATCAAAAATATCAAAAAATAAGCAAACTTCGTCCCAGAACCCACGTTAATCCAATAATTTTTGGTAACAAATCATTACAAACTACATAAATTCACTGAGTCTCGTCAACTACTTTGATTCGTTCTTGAGCTCTAGCTAAGCTCTACCAGAGCTCCTACCAGAGCTTCTACCAGAGCTCCTACCAGAGCAAGAGCAGGAGTCTATATAAAACGCGATCAATTTCGTGATACGATAAGTAACCTTTTTTAGCCATAAACGGCAATCAAATAAGGGCAAAATAGGGTAAAAAACGCAAATTCAGAAATTTTGCGTTTCACAATTATGAATGAGTTTTTCTAGTGTGTTAAATAATTGAAGTTTTGTTTGCTTCGGATAAAATAGGATGTAACGCAAAATCCGCCCATATGCGCCTAAAAACTGTAGTATCACTATGCACAGCAATGTAGCAAGTTCGAAATAGAATTTGTATGTATATTAACTTTAGGGTGACTGGTCTCCTCCTTGTTAAATTGCATTTGCATTAATGAAGCGGGTGAAACAATACCAGGTATGATATCAGTTATAAATAATGACGGAATAAGAAAACCTGTAAATTGATTAATGAATTTCACTATATCGAACTCGGCCAAGTAACTCGACCCAGGAGAATCTGATCTAATTCCATAATATAGCTTATAATCGGTACATTATATTATGAGCTATTCACACCTAAAATTTTGAACCTAAAGTGTTGTATAAACGACTAGAACAACAGCTATATACGTACAGTATTTGATTGCATATATAGACATAAATCAATTTACAGTTTGTTTGTACCGTCCTTATATTAATAATAAATATCATGGTTTATTCAATCATCCGACGACAAAATTCAAATATCAAATTCCGACAACCACTTGGTTCCGAAGTTCATAATCCTGATAGTTTGATCATAATTATGAGGTCTGCCTGAATATGTCTTCTCTTATATAGCTAAATTACAGTTTGTCAAGATTATGAACTTCTAGGATTTAAAATACTCCTCGATGAAATACTCTTGTTCTTGGAAGTTAAAAAAATTGTTAGGATTTTGGCTATGAAATTATAAAATGCCATGTTTTTTCGGTCAAGACTATGGTGTCGGCATTTTTGATAAGCCTCTAACAAATGAAGTGAACGTAGATAGCGTTGACTTATGAAAAATCTTTTACTTATTTATAGTACTAATAATTATGGCGGTTTGCAGAAAGGTGTGACCCCATGATTTTCATGATGATGATGCGGAGAATCTTTGAGATTCTAAATAGGGAATCTAAATTTAAGAATCATTAAAAATCCGTAAAAAATTTTATAATTATTTGATCAGTGATTACATAACTAATACAGTAATATACTTGTCACTTTGATTAAAAATTATGTTGTCCAGGTATTTGTTTCCATGGATTCCCCATTTTTTATATAATCGTAACACTTTCTTTACCAAACCCAGAGACTTTTTCCATTATCTCTTTATTGAGTTTGTAAGCGAGATTTTCATTAGGCTTGTCAGTGTCTATTTCGCGACTTCAATTTTTTAAGTAGCGAATATTTTCTAGCAATCTTCAAAGAATGGTGTGTTGAATCAAAGTTATCCAATTAGCATCATTTGCATCCGTTACTTTGGATGAACTAACCGAATATGCCACTAAATTATTAGGTTCTTTTGAATTAAAAATTGTTCGCCTTTACTAATATAAAGAAGATTCGTAATTTGTAATATTGAATAATTATCATAATATAAAAAAACTATACGCCATTTCAAGTCATCACTATACGCAGGAGGCATCATGATATTTATTGGATTAAAATATAAATACAGAGATATAATATAACGATTATACATGTATGATAATAAAGGAAAACATAAAGCGAATATTAAATTTTTACTATATATGTTATCATGTAATTTATTAAATTTTCACTTTATATTATGTAATTTGTTTTGTTTTGATAAATTATATAAAATACCGATCATCAATGCCTGTATATAAAAATCTTTAAAATTTCTCCAAGAATCGAAAAATCGATCAGAATCGGTCGATTTCACATGATTTCACATGACATCATGATCTGCAGGGGTCACACCTTTCTGCAAACCGNCAAGAATCGAAAAATCGATCAGAATCGGTCGATTTCACATGATTTCACATGACATCATGATCTGCAGGGGTCACACCTTTCTGCAAACCGCTATAAGTAATCGTGGAGAAATTTATCGAATAATGAATAGATATGAAGAATCACTTGCAGATTTAAATAAATTATTAGAAATTGAACCAAATAATGCAGATGCATTAAGAAATCGTGGAGCAACTTATTACATGTTGACCAGATATGAAGAATCACGTAAAGATTTAGTGAAATCTTTAGAAATGTGTGCAAGTTGTAAACAGTATAATAACTCTGGGATCTGGTGTCAATTATGTGATCCGAAGAGAATAATTGTCCAGCGGAAATAAAGAAATCGATGAATTCGTAAAAAAATTTCTGGTTAAAATTACAAAATGAGAGGATTTGATTGAATGGATTCCATTTGATAGGCTAGTTAATCGTCAAAAAATTGGTAAAGGTGGATTTGGTACAATATATTCTGCAATCTGGTTAGATGGTAAGCCAATAATCAGAGATAATTTACGAGCACGTGAACAATCATGCAAAGTTGCACTTAAATCTCTTAACAATTTAGAAATAAGTTTAAAGTTTTATTAGGACGCTTTGCAAAAAGATGTGATTTCATGATATCTGTGATTATAATAATGAGAAATCTCTGAGATTTATAGTAAATAATTTAACCAGCATTTTTCATTATAATTGTCCTGTACTTGTTTGAAATCTTAAAGCACAATCTCAAATAGCATCACAACTAGTGATGTGCAATGCGCATGATTTTTTATACGAAGGCAAATTACCATCCGCGAGCCAAAATTGAATAAAATTCCTGTGCGCAAGAAATTTGAAAAAAAGAATTTGCGCATTACTAATCACATCTTTTTACAAAGCGCGATCAAAAATATAGCATGTGTACTGTACAATCATTCTGACAATTATGATTATCTTCCAATTTAATAAGTTCGAAAACCATGTTCAGTGCAGATTGAATGGTCTTGGTCTTGAAATATATGGAATAACTCAAAATATAGAAAACAAGACATATCTCATGGTATTTCAATATGCCGATAATGGAAATAAGTACGATTTTTTAATATCAAATTTTAAAAGAATCGATTGGGAAAACAAATTGAGGTATCTTATAGATGTATTAAATGATCTGACTAGGATTCATGAATCAGGATATGTTCATTGTGATTTTCATAGTGGGAATATTTTGCTAAATCAATACAAAATTATGATGAAGTCTTTTGTTACCGATCTAGGATTATCTAAGAATTTGAAAGAATCAGCTTCAAAAGGTGAAGTTTATGGTGTCATGCCATATGTTGCACCAGAAATTTTATTAGGCGGAGAATACACACAAGCATCTGATATATATGGTCTAGGTATTATTATGACAGAATTATCAACCGGAAAAAGGTCTTTTATGGTTCTCAGTTCGACTCTGGACTTGCATTGAAGATTTGTAACGGATTAAGGCCCGAATTTTCTGAAAGAACACCTGAATGTTATATTGAATTAGCCAAGAGATGCATGGACTCTAACCCATCTAACCGACCTAGTGCTAAAGATATTAGCTTAATATTTTTAAAATGGCTAATAATTATGGTGACACCCTGGGTGTCGTTAACTAACAAGGAATCTGATATCAAAAGAAGTTTTATTTCTGCTAACGAAGAGATCAAAATAATACAAATTACTTTACAGAATTTCCAAAATTCCATGTATAACAGCAAATTAATAAACACTAAGGAGATTAAACTAGCGTATGAATCATCAAAATATAGAGGTAATTTTCATTAAAATTTTGTGACTAATTTGAAATATAATTGTCGTACGGTCATGTTGTTACTGCAATATCAATTATTTATTATGTTAATTTTTTTTAATTGCGGTTTAAATTAATAATAACTAAGTAAAGAGTTTACATATGAAACTCAATAGTACTATTCAAAGAAAAAAATTCAAACTTCATTTAGCGTCACATTATTTAATACGACCAAATAATACTTATTGTAGTAACAACTGCCGGATAATAACATTATCGTTTGAGGGCAAAATCGATATTACATGCGAATGCGCATTAGTAATTGATTTCTTTAGGATGTATTTTGGTTGTTATTGCGGCTCAAAACATCAGACAGATATGTGATTCAGTTACTTATATAAATTTGAGTTAATATTTTTTTTACACATTATATGATAGTTTATAGTCATTCATTTATTTATTCATTTTAAATAATCCTTGTATTCATATAATAGATTCGAAAAATACGATCTTAGTATAGATGCCAAATTACAATTATGTATTAATATTAAAATAAAGAGGCTGATTAAGGTAATTGCGTTACTCTGAGAAATCTTATGTCATGAAGAATTTTCATGAACAAATCTGGCAAAGCAAGTTGATATAGGACAATAACATTCTTGTTATTTCTATACAATGTATACAAGGACAAGCAAAATCTTGGTGCCAAATTTTTCCAAATTTTTTAACGTTGACCAAATTTTTCCTTGTTTTTTTTAATGTTAACTAAACTTTTCTAGATTCTTTAATGTTTGCCAATTTTTTTTTTTAAGCAACTAGATTTGGCGGATCTTTTTCAGTTAGAATTTTGAATATTAAACACAGCAGATAGTAGATAACAATCGACCAAAATTCGGAATCAAAAATTTATCAAATTTTAACATTAACCAAAAATTTGTTTTTTATCCAAAATTTTTATACTAAATATCATAATTAATTTTATGGATATTGAATATAATGACAATACATAATGTGATCTCTTACGGTATAGTGCAACGATAGAATATATGGGCCCTCAAAAGTAGAAACCAAGGAATTTGACTATTTATTGAAAATTGACCTGCTTGATTGATCAGGTGTAAAATTTTAGGCCCAACTTTTTTACTTAATAATAAAAGTCTGATCACTTAATAAATTTTTGCGATACAACGGTTAAAAGCTTTTGATGCTATAATCTAATAAGATAGCTGCGCAGCATGCGATGCCGCGCAGGACCAGTACGATCATGTGTGTCAGGTAAGGGAAAACCTATCGCTGCCTTTCAATTATATTTTTTACTGGACTAATCTGTTCGATTGATACATACAAAATATAATTGAAAAGTCGATAAGGCCACGCAAAGTTAATTTTTCGTTTTGCATAACCCACCGACCCAGTTTTTTTTTAAAAAAATCTTTTTTTAAAAAAAAAATCCTATTGTGACAATTTTTTCATTTTTGGCATTTAATTTTTTTCTCCGGTGATGACCTTGATTTTCTGGAATTATCTGATAGATCCGACAAAATTTTCTGATTCCATGTTATACAAACCGAAAAATTAATTTTGCGTGGCCTTATATGTGAACATGAGCTTATTAATTTATAGTAGATTAAAAAAAAAAAAAAAAGAAAAGAAAAAAACTGATCCGCCAACTTGAATTTTTGAACACCGTGTTATGCAAAACAAAAAATTGGCCAGGCCACGCAAATTTAGTTTTTCGTTTTGCAAAACCCGCGATCCAATTTTTCCAAAAAAAAAAATTTTTTTTAAATTCCTATTGTGCCAATTGCTCCAATTTTGGCATTTAATCTTTTCTCTGTTGTCCCCGATGATAAACTTGATCTTCTAGAATTACCCGATAGATCTACAAAATTTTCTGATTCCATGTTATGCAACCTGAAAAATTAATTTTGCGTGGCCTAGTTGATTAAAAAAAAAAAAATCGATCTGCCTACTTAAATTTTGAACACCATGTTATGCAAAAAAAAAATTGGCCAGGCCACACAAATTTAGTTTTTCATTTTGCAAAACCAGCGGCCCAATTTCTCCAAAAAAAAAATTTTTTTTTTTTTAAATTCCTATTGTACCAATTGCATCAATTTTGGCATTTAATCTTTTCTCCGTTGTCCCCCGATAATGACCTTGATCTACAGGAATTACCCGATAGATCCGACAAAATTTTCTGATTCCATGTTATGCAAACCGAAAAATTAATTTTGCGTGGCCTTATATGTGAACATGA
>QKWP01000495.1:206478-268760 GCA_003550325.1 Gigaspora rosea | reverse complement strand
AAAAAAAAAAAAAAAAAAAAAAAAAAAAAAAAAAAAAAAAAAAAAAAAAAAAAAAAATCCGATCAGCCAACTTAAATCTGATCCACTGACTAAAATTTTGGAACATCGTGTTATGCAAAACAAAAAATCAACTTTGCATGGCCAGGCCACGCAAAGTTAATTTTTCGTTTTGCAAAACGCTGACCCAATTTTTCCAAAAAAAATTTTTTTTAAAATTCCTATTGTGCCAATTACTCCAATTTTGGCATCTAATTTTTTTTCCGGCGTCCCCTGATGACCTTAATTTTCCAGAATTACCCAATAGGACCGATAAAAAAAAATCAAAATTTTCTGATTCCATGTTATGCAAACCGAAGAATTAACTTTGCATGGTCTTAGATGTGAATATAAATTAATTTAGGCCACGCAAATTTAATTTTTTTTTAAAAAAAAAATCTGACCCACCGACCGGAATTTTGAAACACCAGGTTATGTAAAACGAAAAATTAATTTTTGCATGGCCTAATTGTTAAAGTGAATATAATTTAACTGATTACGTTAATCAGAGATACAATTATTAAAGGGATCAAATTAAATTTCATACTGATTAGGGGAGTAACAAAAATCAGGTGATTTTTTAGGGGGGGAGGGGGGTAAAAAAAGTTAAAATTATATATAAGAACCTGACTATTTATATATTAAGAAAGAGGGGGGGGTAGGCCTCTGATAAAAAATAATCAGGTGATTAATGACACTGCCCTTACGAAGTAAACTTCACACTCATCTTGGTAATTTACATTCTCTTGAAACTCATGAACTGAATTAAACTTCATACGCGCCTTCCTTGCACTATAGTTTGCAGCAACAGTGCCTAATCACCAAATAAGAGACTCTTGCATTGTTTGAATGGTCATGGAACCCATCTGCACCTACAAGTAAAATAATATATTAGGCCGTTTGAAGTTAATTTTTTGGTTAACATCACCCCACTTAGCTGAAGTCTTCCCCACCTCCCCCGAAAACGAACAGCCAATCAAAACGCTGGATGACTCTCACCAGTCACCTGATTTATATCAACCAATGAAATTGGCCCATCTTTGTTCATTTTTATATGTTCATTTCATATGTTCGTTTCATTTTACCCCCCCTCCCGAGAGTCCTGGAAAAGTGATGCTAACCAAAGAATCAACTTCGAATGGCCTTACTTAGAGGTTGGAACCGGTTTTAATAATTCGGGTTTATCACGTAAATTTTGTGATATTTTAGAATTTAATCCAATTAAATTTTAATAAATTCTATAATATCACAAAATTCACGTGATAAACCCGAATTATTAAAACCGGTTCCAACCTCTAGCCTTACTCTAGAAAAAAGGACATCCTTCAATTTCAACAGTTATGTGTAATGTTAACTAGAAAATTGTTACAAAACTTACTCATTGCTCTAATAGGTAAAGTTGAGATGGTTTGTATTGGAATAAAATATTGCGATTCCTATTGTGAATTGTTGTAAAATTTCTGTTACAAAACTTGCACACCATTCCAGTAACAATAAAAGGCCAGTTAGTTGTACAGGATTATTAAGATTCTATATGGGCTAAAATAATTCTGTTACAATCTTACTTGAAATTAAGGCTGCTAATTTTGCATTAAATTGTAAAATCCTGTTCCTTGCTATTCAGTGTCCACAGTATGTAGTTAAAATTGCATTAAGGACATCGTTAGCCACTGTAGAAAATTTTATTACGAACCTTCACTCGTTATTCCAGTGGCATGCAACATGTTATTATGGTAATGGCGAAAGGTGAATTAGTTTGTATGAAAATTATCGTAGCTTCTATCGTGAATTTCTATAAAAAATTCTGTTACAAACATACCTGACAGATAATACGGGGTAGGCTAAAGCCAGGTACATCACGAAATTACCTGATATATAACCCGGATCAGTCCGAACAAAGCGAGGCGGCAAAGACAAAAACACGAAATATATAAAAAATGGCTATCTAAACCGGTCTTGGTTGACTAAGTAAAAGTGTCAGAAATGCGATTTTACCACACATAAACTACTTCCTAACCTAACTTTAACCCAACACTAACCCTAACCCTATTATTAATTAAAAATCGGAAAAATCGGGTAATCTCGTGATGTACCTGGCTTTAGCCATCCCCCCTGTTTAAACAGGTTTGTTAATCATGAATAATGTGATTTTGTGTAACAAAATAGTTTTTGCTGATTTTCTCAAACCCGTGATTGGGCAAATTCCCTTGTTTCTACTTTTGAGGACCCATATATACCTATTAAAATTTATATCCAAATAATATCAAAATATATCCAAATTGATATCCAAATATTTGACGGTCTCTAACTGTATATCTATAAAATATATAATTCAAAATATAAAAATGAGTATATATACTGATATGTTGTGTATCGAAATAGTCTTTGTGAATTCTGTGACGAACTCTAATTTGACTCGTTTGGTCAGAGTTTCTAATCTTACTTTGTGGAAATTAGTTTCGAATCAACAAATTACTACCGTGGTTGATACTGAAAATTGGGATAAATCCCCTTATAATCCTAAATCCTGATTATAAAAACAAATACATATAATTCCCGAAACTTTATATTTTCTTGTTGCAAGCTAAAAAGGCATAATATCAGTAAAAGAATATTATCAGAAATTGACTGTTTCAATCGCCTTAGTTATGTAATATTAGTCATAATTTTCATATATATATCCTATCATAAAAATTGTTTGAACCATGCCATGGAACAATTGAAAAGTTACAAAATGTTGAAAAATTCTCAAGTGATAATAGATTTTTATAGCGATCTCTCGCTATAGCAAAGAAATCTTGAAATTTTCTAAGAACAATTTAAAATTTTTATTATTATACTGTATAACGTTATAGCGGATATTTCGTTATAATAGATAAAATTTTCCAGCCCGACCATTATAGCGAGAGCAGAGCATACCGAAAATGTGTACAAGGTTGCAATCCGGATGAGCACATGACATTCGGATGAATTCAAAAACTTTTTAATAGATTCAATTACTTAATAAACTATATCTTGATTTGAATGATTTTAGATAAATTAGTGTCTTTTCATCTTTGCGTGCACCTGTAATAACTGTATCAATGTTGAAATATCTTACACTTTCATTACTCACTTTGTGTTGATGTTTTGCATCATTAATTGACTTGAATTGTTTGTAAATTTGAAAATAATGTACAGTATATTGCTTTGCAATCGATAAACTACATATTCTTTTATAATAAAGTTTTTTAGCAAATATGATAATAAAGAAACTTTTTTTTAACAAAATTACTTAATAGATTTATTTAATAAAAACTTTTAAAAATTTAATCATTCAATAAACCTTTTGTTATACAGCTGATTCTATAAAGTATAACGAGCTCTCCATAATATAAAAACTTTTAAAGAATTTAATCATTTAATGGACCTTTTTTTTATACAGCTGATTCTATAAAGTATAACGAACTCTCCATTACATAAACACATATAATTTTTAAAATTCAATAGTTCGTAATGAAAATAAAAATGCTAAAGGCTAGTTAAAAATTTTCGAAAAGCATAGATACTCTTTTTTTAAAAGCACTTAGTAATTTTCTTTGGTAAACTTTTTTAGGACCATCAGTTCGTTATAGAAAAACTGATTACATTTTTTTTTTGTAATAATAAAAGTAGCGTTAAATATTATATATATAAATAACTAAGAAAACTTTTCCTTATAAAAAATACAATAAATATCGAAAAAGTCATTAAAGAACTTTTAGCAGATAATAAAAAAAAAACAAGTCGACTTGATGGAAATCTGAATCGGAATTTGTTCAAGTAGTCGCCTGGACTATTACATGACCATCTGGAGCACACCTTCTACCTTCTACACATTTACGGTATGTGAGAGCAGACTATAATGATAAAGCTACAAAAGCATCTTATATTACTCGTCATTAGGCAACCTGTACAAGTGGTACTTTAAATTGTTATACATATTTTATTTTTACATCTATTCTATCATTAATTGTACTTGATATAATATCAGATATACGTATCAATACACATAATATATCAATAAAACTAGTGAAAATGAAATATAAATCATATCTTAAAGAATAATTTATTTATAAACATTTTAAGCATTCCTGGCATTCGTGGACAATACGCATTACGAAGTGCGAATTAATCACATTATTTAACGGTCATGAATGACTGTGAAGTCAGATGTCACCGAGGAATTGAAACGAAGGGACCGCCAAATATTACACCTAAAAATCTTAAGATACTTCGATTATATTTCGATAATTTTGATTATCTTAGCAAATATTTTGATAAATTTCAATTGATTTTGCAAATACTTTAATAAATTTCGATTATATTTCATTTCTTTGTCATATTAAAATTCTAACTTTGTGACGTTCCATTTTTATACAATTTAGTAAAAAAAAAAATTGAATCTGGTTCCGGAAAATTTACAATTTTATTTTTGTACGTTAATAGCAATATATATTATGAAAAAAAGTATTTGTTAAAAAATCAATAAGATAAAAAAGTTAACAAGTTATTTTTTTATGAAAAAAAGTTTGCCATTACACCAATCATAAATGAAATCAGATGCAACGTGATATTGTTTTGTATTCTAATTGGTCAATATTAAAAGATCTGCAAAAAATTTTTGACGGAACGATTTTCGGGTCTAACTTGAGAATGTACGTACGTAAAAGTCATTCCTAACCTTGAAGGAACATCTATATTCACTATGCAAAAAGAATAAAAAAAATAATAATTAATAACACCAAGAGTTCACCTAGAAGTGAAGATTTCGTTATAAGTTTTCACTTGACTTATAAATTCATTGACTTGATTGGGGTTGAGTGACACTAGAAAATTGTACGTCGTATATTTGCTGTAATACAATGAACTTTAAGGTGACTAGCCTTCTCCTGCATTTTGCATTAGTGAAGCGGATGAAACAATACCAGGTATGATTAAATGATGACGGAATAAGAAAATCTGTAAATTTATTAATTACCAAGCAAACCGACCCAGGAGAATCTAATTCCATTACAATCGTTATATTATATTACGAGCTATTCCCACTAAAGTTTCCGATCATATCGTGTTGTATAAACAATTAGAACAACTAGCGCCATATAGGTACAGTATTTCGATTGCATATGTATAAATCGATTTACAGTTTGTTTGTACCGTCCTAATATTAATAATAAATATCATCGTGTATTCAATCATCCGACGACAAAATTCAAATGTCAAATTCCGACAACCACTTGGTCCCGAAGTTCATAATCCTGATAGTTTGTCATAATTATCAGATCTGTCTGAATATGTCTTCTCTCATCCAGCTAAATTATAGTTTATCGAGATTACGAACTTATAGAATTTAAAATATTCCTCGATGAAATATTCCTGTCCTTGCAAGTTAGAAAAACACTGTCAGAATTCTTGCTGTGAAATTATAAAATGTCATTTTTTTCGGTCAAGATTATGGTATCGGTATTTTTGATAATGATGTGAACGTAGATAGCGTTGACTTATGAAAAATTACTGATTTAGAAGTGTGAATTGATAACATGATCGAATGACTGTAAAGCCAGATGTCACCGGGAACTTGGAACGCTGGGACAGTAAAATATTACCCCGAAAATCTTAAAATACTTCGATTATTTTTGCAAATATTTCGATAAATTTTGATTATTCTGACATAAATTTCAAATTGTTTTTCAAAATATTTTATAATTCATCGATTATTTTTCATTTATTAGTTATATTAAAATTCAAATTGCGTTGAAATTGTGCCTGGGATTAAAGTATAACTTTGTGACGTTTCATTTAGTAAAAAAAAAAAAAGTTGAACCTGATTCCGGAAGTTTACGTTTTTATTTTTTATGTAATAACAATATAAGTTATATTATGAAAAAAGTATTCATCTAAAAAGCAATAAGATAAAAAAAGTTAACAAGTTATTTTTTTTGTGAAAAAATTTTTGTTCATCACAAGTGACACATTACTACCAATCAGAAATGAAAAAAGATGCAACGTAATATTGTTTTGCATTCAATTTTAAAAAATCTGCAAAAAAAATTAACTTTTATCTGAATAATATATTTCAAAAATCACCAAAAATTTCGAATTTTTAAAAATTTTTGACGTCCCCTGTTGGAACGATTTTCGGTCTACCAGTATTTTTTGAGAACATATCATTTAACTAACAAAAAATCATGTAAAAGTCACTTCTAGCTTTGAAGGAACATCGATATTCAAAATGCAAAAAAAAATATTTAGTACTCCAAGAATTTACTTAGAAGCGAAGACTTCATTATAAGTTTTCGCTTGATTTATAAATTCATTGATTTGATTGGTTAATAATCACATTTTGATCAAGCCAATTACATTAATGAGCTAGTGCCTTTTACTTATGATACAAACCAAAAAAAAAAAAAGATTTTGTAAATAAACTAAGTGCGTGGGATAAAAAATTTAGGGTTAGAACTTAATGTTAGAGGCTATAGGAACAGATTAACATTCGTTATATGTAAAGTTTTATTCCGAACATTTTTAATTAGTGCGCCAAGATCGATTTAAACACTAGTTTTTGCGTATTTCGCTTTTTTCTCTTTTCGTACGTGTTCGGATTCTATGTCGGGCTGATCCGAAATGGTCAAAATATGCACACTCCGATTGGCTATTTCCTCAAGAATTTGTATCACCCGCGCAAATAAGTAGATGCGTTGAGTGACACAATGCAATGTAGCAAGATCGAAATAGGAAAATTGTACGTATATTTAATACGTACAATGAACCTTAGAGTGACTAGTCTCCTCCTCGTTAAATTGCATTTTGTATCAATGAAACGGGTGAAAAAATATCAGGTATGATATCAGCTTTAAAAGATGACGGAATGAGAAAACCTGTAAATTGATTAATGAATTTCATCATATCGAACTCGACCTAGCAACTCGACTCAGGAAAATCTGATCTAATTCCATAATATAGCTTATAATCTTTACATTATATTATGAGCTATTCCTACCTAAATTTTCCGATTCTACTATGTTGTTTAAACGACTAGAACAACTAGCTATATACGTGCAGTATTCCGATTGCATATGTAATCATAAACCAATTTACAGTTTTTTTGTACCGTCACTCATATGAATAAAATATCGTGGTTTATTCAATCATCCGACGACAAATTTCAAATATCAAATTCCGACAACCAATTGGTCCCGAAGTTCATAATCCCAATAATTTGATCATAATTATTAGGTCTGCCTGAAATTGTCTTCTCTCATCTAGATAAATTATAGTTTGTCGAGATTACGAATCTATAGGATTTTTAAAATGTTTCTCGATGAAATACTTCTGTACTTGGAAACTAAAAAAAAAAAAATTATCAGGATTTTGGCTGTGAAATTATAAAATGTCATGTTTTTTGGTCAAGATTATGATGTCGGTATTTTTGATAAACATCTGACAAATGAAGTGAACGTAGTTAACGTTGACTTATGAAAATCTTTTTCTGATTTATATAGTACTAATAATTAATTAATCCAAATAATTGCATTTATAGATATACAGAAATAATGAGTTATCAGAAATTGAACTCGATGAATATGTATTAAAAAATCGTGAAGAAACTTATCATATGGACATATTCGAAGAATCGTTAGCAGATTTAAATAAAGCGGTAGAAATTGAACCAAATGATGCATTTGCATTAAGAAGTCGTGGAATAACTTATCGCATGATGAGTAGATATGAAGAATCACTAGCAGATTTAAATAAATCATTAGAAATTGAACCAAATAATGCAGAGGCATTAAGTGAACGTGGAGAAACTTATCGTATGATGAATAGACTTGCAGAGTCACTTAAAAATTTAAATAAATCATTAAAAATTAAACCAAACAATGTAAATGCATTAAGATACCGCGGTGCAACTTATCATAAAATGGGTAGATATAAACAATCACTAACAGATTTAAATAAATCATTAAAAATTGAACCAAATAATGCATTTGCATTAAGAAATCGTGGTAAAACTTATTGCATGATGGAGAGATATGAAGAATCGCTTGCAGATTTAAATAAATCATTAGATATTGAACCAAATAATGCAGATGCATTAAGAAGTCGTGGGGAAACTTATCGCATTATTAATAGATATGAAGAATCACTTGCAGATTTAAATAAATCATTAGAAATTGAACCAAATAATGCAGATGCATTAAGAAGTCGTGGGGAAACTTATCGCATTATTAATAGATATGAAGAATCACTTGCAGATTTAAATAAATCATTAGAAATTGAACCAAATAATGCAGTTGCATTAAGAAGTTGTGCAAAAATAATTGAAGATTTAAATCAATTATTAGAAATTGCACCAAATAATGCAGATGCATTAAAAAATCGTGGTGAAACTTATTGCATGATGAAGAGATATAAAGAATCACTTGCAGATTTAAACAAATCATTAGAAATTGAACCAAATAATGCAGAAGCATTAATAAATCGTGGAAAAACTTATCACATGATGAATAGATATGAAGACTCACTTGCAGACTTAAATAAATCATTAGAAATTAAACCAAATAATCCAGATGCATTAAGAATTCGTGGAAAAATTTATTATTTAATGAATAAATATGAAGAATCACTTGCAGACTTAAATAAATCATTAGAAATTGTGCCAAATAATACAAATGCATTAAGAAGTCGTGACGAAATAATGGATGCTTTAAATGAATCATTAAAAATTGAACCAAATAATACAGTTGCATTAAGAATTCGTGGAGAAACTTATCGCATAATGAATAGATATAAAGAATCACTTGCAGATTTAAATAAATTATTAAAAATTGAACCAAATAATGCAGATGCATTAAGAAGTCTTGAAAAAGCACTTGAAGATTTAAATAAATCATTAGAGATTAAACCAAATAATCCAGTTTTATTGGGATTTCGTGGAGAAACTTATCGCATAATGAATAGATATGAAGAATCATTTGCAGATTTGAATAAATCATTAGAAAATCAACCAATTAATGCAAATGCATTAAGAAGTCGTGGAGAAATTTATCGCATGATGAATAGATATGAAGAATCACTTGCGGATTTAAATAAATCATTAAATTTTGAACCAAATAATGCAGAGGCATTAATAAACCGTGGTGCAACTTATTATATGTTGACTAGATATGAAGAATCACGTAAAGATTTAGTAAAATCTTTAGAAGTATGTGCAAGTTGTATACAGTATAATATTTCTGAAAACTGGTGTCAATTATGTAATCCGAAGACAATAATTCAATGGTGGTCCAGTGGAAATAAAGAAATCGATGAATGCGTAAAAAAATTTCTGGTTAAAAGTACAAAATATGAGAAATTGATTGAATGGGTTCCATTTGATAGATTAGTTGATTTTCAAACAATTGGTAAAGGTGGATTTGGTACAATATATTCTGCAATCTGGTTAGATGGTAAGCCAATAATCAAAAATAATTTACGAGCACGTGAACAATCATGCAAAGTTGCACTTAAAACTCTTAAAAATTTAGAAGAAGTAAGTTTAAATTTTTATTAGGCTGCTTTGCAAAAAGATGTGATTTCATAATATTTGTGATTAAAATAATGAGAAATCTCTGAGATTTATAATAAATATTATAACAATCATAATTTTAATCATTACATTTGTCTTGTATTTGAAATCTTAAAGCCAAAACTAGTGATGCGCATGAATTCAAAAAAATCATGTTACCATAAGGTGGGCCAAAATTGTAAAATAATGAAATATTCCTATGCGCATGAATTTGAAAAAATAAGAATTTTGCACATCACTAATCACAACTTTTTATAAAGCACATAAAGAATATATTTAACATGTACATAATCATTCTGACAATTATAATTATATTCTTAATTTAATAAGTTCGAAAATCATGTTCAGTGTAGATTGAATGGTCTTGGTCTTGAAATATATGGAATAACTCAAAATACAGAATATCAGACATATCTTATGGTATTTCAATATGCTGATAGTGGAAATATGTACGATTTTTTAATATCAAATTTTAAAAAACTCGATTGGGAAAGCAAATTGATGTATCTTATGGATATATCAAATGATCTGGCTAGGATTCATGAATCAGGATATGTTCATTGTGATTTTCATAGCGGGAATATTTTGTTAAATCAATACAAAACTATGACAAAGTCTTTTGTTGCCGATCTAGGATTATCCAAGAATCTAAAAGAATCAGCTTCAAAAGGTGAAGTTTATGGTGTCATGCCATATATTGCACCAGAAATTTTATTAGGCGGAGAATATACACAAGCATCTGATATATATAGTCTAGGCATCATGATGACAGAATTGTCAACCGGAAAAAGGCCTTTTTATGATTCTCCGTTCGACTCTGGACTTGCGTTGAATATTTGTAACGGATTAAGACCCGAATTTTCTGAAAGAACACCTGAATGTTATATTGAATTAGCTAAGAAATGCATGGATTCTAACCCATCTAACCGACCTAGTGCTAAAGATATTAACTCAATACTTTCAGAATGGTTCACAATTGTGGTAAATCCCTTAGTATCAAGAACTGATATCAGAAAAGGTTTTATTTCTGCTAATGAAGAGATCAAAACAACACAAATTACTTTACCGAATTACCGAAACTCTATGTATACTAGCAGATTAATAAACACCAAAGAGATTAAGCTAGCATATGAATCAGTTAAATTCAGAGGTAATTTTTAGAAATTTGAGAGATATAATTGTCGTACGGCCAGGTTGTTGCTATCATATAATTTTTGATCATAATTTTGTGTTGCTAAATTATTAATGACTAACGTAAAGAGTTTTGCATAATCAAATAATATCATCTAAAGGAAAAGTTTATGATGTTTTAACGTCACGTTATTGTTATGATAGTAACAACTGCTGGATGACAACTTTATCGTATGAGGACAAAACACAGTATGAACGAGTATCAGTAATCGAATCAAGTATCTTTCAGATGTATTTTGGCTTCTATTACGCCCAAAAAACATCTGACAGATATTTACTAATCTACATTTGTACCAATATTCCTTACCCACTATACGAAAACTTATGGTTATTCATTTATTCATTCATTTTAAAAAATTCTTTTGTTCATATAATAGATTCGAAAATGTACGATCTTAGTGTATACGGAGATAAAGAGGCTAATTAAGGTAATTGCGTTACTCTGAGAAATTTTATATCATGAAGAATTTTCATGAACAAAGTACGTTGATATAGAATACAAATATTCTTGTTATTTCTATATACTTAATACAGGACGCACAAAAATTTTCCAAATTTTTTAATGTTTAACCAATTTTCCAAATTTTTTTATGATAGCTAAACTTTTCCAAATTCTTTAATGTTAACCAAAAGTTTCCAATTTTTTTTAAATGATTAGATTTGGCGATTCATGTTTGGGTGGAATTTCGAATATAATACACTGCATATAGTAGATAACGATCGGCAAAAATTTGAAATCAAAAACTTCTCATTTTAAGTTAATTTTTAAGTCCCTTAAATATTAATGGCAATGCGTATCATAAAATTTAAATGTGATCTTTTATGGGATAATGCAATGATAGAATATATATATCTATTAAAATTTATATCTAAATTAGGCCATACAAATTTAATTACTTGGCTTACATAACATGAACCTATTTTAAAATTTTGAAATAAAATAATATAATATATAAATTTTTTACTTGATTTCGTTTATTATAATTCTCGATGCAGTTTTGACAAAGATTAATAAAATCTTGGTTGTTTGGAATTGTAACTTATATTATATTTTTTTTTAATCCAGTCAACAAATTCTTGTTCATCTCGAACTTTTTTTTTATTAGTGCCTGCTCATGTAATGTATGAAAGCTTATCTTATATTCGACACCTCTTATATGTTTTTTTGTTAAGATCTATTGGTAGGCAAGAACAATCTTCGGGATAAATTTCCGTACAGACTAAGCACACCAAACATACTGGACATGCGTTCAAACGAAAACTTAAATTTGCTAAAATTGTAAGAATACTATCGCTTTGTTTTAAAAATTCAGTATTCACACCTCAATCACAAGTTTATCATTGCCGAATCAAAATCTTAACGAGCCGGTAAATATTCGTTCGGACCATTTTTTGCGAGATGTCCCAGAACAGCTGTAGTAAAGCTTATAAAAAATTTTTTTTATAAGTTTCTAAAATTTGACCCAGCCGGGTTATGAAACCAATTAATTAATTTTACATGACATATTTACAGAATAGCAAATTTATCTTGCAAAAATCATAACTAAAAGAATTAATATATATAGGATCTTGTTAGTTTATTGAAATTAGATAGGCCATGTGAATGAATGCCGAAAATGTTCTGCCAGCCTTGATACTAGAGCAATTTCTAGAGTTATGCGATTTCACGCGTGCGTTAATTTGCATTAGTACACATTCATACGCATGATTCTGTTTCATGTTTTGTAGGAATTATAAGGATCCAAAATTTGAATCTAATACGTGTTGGCCTTATTTATTATATAGGCAATATATTAAAGAAATATTATAAAGATCATTCTTTTGTTATTTTAATGGGTTTTTTCTTTTCGCCCTCGTTCTTTTTTTTCACACGTATGAGATGCGTGATTCCGAAAAATGACCATTTTATATATGATATATCTGTTCAGCTTATCCGATAATGTCAATTGCAGAAATATTACGTGAAGCACTGAAACAACGATCCATTTTTCTAGTTTCATAAAATAAATACTTTATTACATACTTTCGTAGTAATTTCAGAATTTAGACAAGCAATAAAATTATAACTATTTCGATAGCAATAGTGTTAACCTAGAAAAAAGTTAAAAAAAATTAAACAAACTATAATGATTAATAATAATATTTATAATTTTTTTCATTTTTCAAGCAATTAATAATCTAAATATTATAAACAATATCGATATAAAATAAAGCAATAAGTTTGTTCAATTATAAATATGCTTAACATAGTACTCACCAACAGAAACTTTGACAGGATCGATGGGTATACTTTGCAAAATTGTTAATATAACAAATAAATATATAATTACCTCCCACTTTTGCTATTTGTATTCCTGTGCAAAATAAACTAGTTCAGCCGATTCACATGATAATTATAAAATGCGAAATTATTATATAAAATAATCTATAACTAAAAGACATGTATTGAATTTATATAACACAATTACATATAGAGTATATACTTTTATATCGGATCCTATTATTTTCCCGACAATGTCAAAATCACGACAAGTTAGCCCGCATTAGGCTAGGGTTAGGGTTAGTTCCGGTCAATTTTTGTCTGGATTTTATTTTCGGGAAATGTCTGTCGGGAACTTAATAGAGACCCTTTTTATATAAAGGAGGTATTAATAACAGAAGTGGGAGATATGAATACCAAGGTTCTATATATATATTAATATGCAATTTTTAAAATAAACCCTTTGATATTTTTCGTGGGCTTAATAATTTGCTAGTACATAGCTGATAGAATTTATATATTTTGGCGTGATTGCAATGTTTGACATTTAAGAATTGTTTTTTTTTTAATTTTATATGGGCCACAATATTTTCCACCATAATCATAAAATGAACCATTCATGACTCTAATTCCGTTTATCAATTTTTTCCAGAATTTTATAAGTATTAGTCGTCTTTGTGGATCAGAGTTTATGCACTGCTAAGTTAGTCCAGTCCAATATAACAATCTGGAATTCTAAGTGTGAATCTGGTCGCAATCCAATGTAAGTCTTTATCACAAGTTCAGTATTAAATCGATAACCATTAAAAAAAAAAAATCTTTGTTCAGTTGACATAAATATTTGCAGCTTGTGTAAAGTTTTGACCCAATAAAACATCTGAAGCGACATAAGGAATAATTTCCTTCTGAATTATTTTCATACTCCTTTTTTGACAATCCCAGATCTGAGATATAAGATTGCATGTTTTTTATTCATTCCTTTATCTTGCAAAATATTACAGTGTTACTACTGTGAAAGTCTAATGAGCATATCCTGCATAATAAATAAAATATAAATCATTTGAAATATATTTTAAGTAACTTTAATTTAGTCAGATAAGATCTTGAAAACTTTTCTTAAAAACTTATAAAGACTTCCATTACTATCGTATTAAAAATTATATAAAATTGGGGAATAAAGTAACATTAGCCTGGCTTGTTAATGCAAACGAAATATTTCTAAATTAAATTAATATACAGATAATCGTAATTAGCAAATGATTAAGCTTATTTGTTGGGCAACAATGAAACTCGATTAAATCTTTTCATTACGATTTTTCCTCACTGTGGTTTTTTTTAGTATTCACTCTGACTTCACGCAATCTTTTGGCTCCTCAACTCCATTGACTAGCCAAAATTGTGACATAAGAAAACGTAGTAAGCATAATAATGAAGATTTATTTGCTATCAAATATTAATTCGTTCTTAATATTCATGAACTTGAATAGCTTATTTTTAAACTTAGACCAATAAACGTTCTTATGCTTACCGATTAAATTAATGCGAATAAATGAAATTAAATAGTAAATAATCGTGAACACGAATAGCTTTTCATAGTTAATTTTTGATCAAAATACTTGCTCCCTAAAGGATTATTTTAGAATGTCAAATCAAAAATAGTTCATTTATCAATCTAATAGCAGAATTTATTATCACACTTTTTTATATCAGTTCTGTATCTGCAACAAATGGCAGTTTTAAAAATTCCTGCCGATTCCTAAATAATAATAATAATATCCAACTGGATCATTCCTTTTGGATCATTCATTTTTTCAATTTTCTTGATAATGAATATATGCCTTTTCTCATCCATTACAATCCCAATCTCATATTCTTAACAATGACCAAGCCATAATATTTCTTCTGATTTTTGACAATCATTTCATCTGATGAGTTATCGTTTTTTTTTTGTATTTAGATGTAAGAAAATTATATATGGGGAGAATAAAAATATACATTTTGTTAAATTACAAGCTTTTTGAATACATATTTTTAATAAAAATATAGGTACTCAAAAGGTGACATGTTTTGTTATTTGTTGTGATTTGGTGTAGGTATTTCCTAATGTTTAAAACAGAAGGAATTCATAGAATTTATATTTTATTAACTTAGGATTAGAACCACTTTCTATAAGGGTTAGACTAAGATTATGTATATTTATATGGTAAAATTTTATTTCTGGCATTTTTTTATTAATACTCCCAAAATAAGTTTGGATTACTATTTTTTTATTTTTTCACTTTTTTTTTTTTTTTTTTTTTTTTTTTTTTTTTTTTTTTGATAATAAAATCACTTTAAATACTTTTATTAATCTATATAATTTTATATGCTTTATTCTGACCAATACAATTTTAAATACTATTATTCTAAAAAGTATTTTTACTCTGGTCCATCGAAAATAATTTCACTTAAAAGTTGTATTATTTGTATTATTAATTGCATTAATTTATGATTTGTGCTTTTTAACAGTGCTATGTTATGATTATATAAGTTTGCCAAATAACTATAAAATTTTGCTAAAAATATTTACATTTCAGTATTTGAACACTACGCGTATGACGTTCGTACGTACGTACGTTCACGGGTAATATAGAAAGCCAATCAGATTGCACGATCAGGCGTAACATAAAAAAATTTTTTTAAAAGTATCGTTTATAAAACTAGTTTTTTTATAGCGGATCTCTCGTTATAGCAGAGAAATCTTAAAATTTTATAAGAACAATTTAAAATTTTTATTATTATATTACGTAACGTTATAGCCGATATTTCATTATAACTGATATAATAGATAAACTTTTCCAGCCCGACCACTACATTATAGCGAGGAGAGCATACCAAAAATGTGTACAAGGTTGCGATCCGAATGAGCACATGACAGTTCGGATGTCTACTCCGGAATTCAAAACCTTTTTAGTAGATTCAATTACTTAATAACCTAAAAGTTACATCTTAATTTGTCTATTAGGCAATGATTTTATATAAATTGGTGTCTTTTCATCTTTGCGTGCACCTATAATAACTGAATCAATGTTGAAATATCTTACACTTTTCATTACTACTTTGCAACAGGTAAACTACTTATTTAAGGCCACACAAAGAATCAAAAAATTGGGTCGGCAGTCATATTTTTTCCGTCAGCCCTATCAGACAATTACGGGAAATTAAGGGAAATTAAGATTTCTATCGAGTGAAAACGGATGAGAATAGCGGAAAAAAATAAATGTCAAAAATCGAACAATTGGTGCAAAACGAATAATCAACTTTGCGTGGCCTAATAAAGGAACTTTTTTTTAAAAAACCTCCCAAAATTACTTAGTAGATTTATTTAATGAAAATTTTATAAAAACTTTTAAAGAACTTGTCATTCAATAACCCTTTTTTTTTTATAAAATTTTATAAAAACATTTAAAGAACTTGTCATTCAATAAACCTTTTTTTTATACAGTTGATTCTATAAAGTATAACGAACTCTCCATAATATAAAAAACTCAAAATTTTTAAAATACAATAATTCGTTATAAAAAAATGCCAATGGCTAGTTAAAGATTTTTGAAAAGCATAGATTTACTTGTTTAATAAACACAGTTAGTGATGGGCAACGCGCGCGGGATTTTTAATATAAGATTGTCTGGCCTGCGTTAGCATATCATCTGGCCCGCATTAACAAATTATCCGGCCTGCTTTAACATAAGTGGGCCAATTCCTAATCAGTATTTGATGTAAATAAAAATATTATGCACGCATTAACTTTTGATTTGTTTCTCGTTCCACATATATACGTACGTACGTATGCGCAAACTGTATATTGAAATATATTTTTTAAATTGTCATTATTAATAAAGTGGAATCTATTATTGATTTTTATTGAGTCAGAAATTATAAGCCCAATTATTTTCTTATGAATCGTTTATGAAGTTTTGTATGTATATAACCTTATTGCTTATAAATTTTAGCACATTTATACCTGGTTATGCACCTGATTACTTATAAATTTTATACGCTTATATGATTTAATCGCTTTGTTACCATTATAATTTTTAAATATAATAATATTTTAAAAAACAAATTGATAAAATTAAGACAAAGTTGAATTGATATATTTAATAATTATAAGATCCAAATGTTTAAAAGTAGCAAATCTATATAAGCATTATTTTGTAATAAAATGCAGTAAGATTTATAAGAAATGATTATTATTTTAGCGAGAAATTACATTCCTAGTGATGATATATATATATATTTATTTATTAATCGTGAAAAATTCGGAAGCTCTACTCGATCCCGCGAATCCCGCGAATCCCGATCGGGATCCCGCGAATCCCGCGAATCCCGATCGGGATCCCGCATCCCGCGCGGGATTTTTAAAAAAATCGGGATTTGCCCATCATTAAACACAGTAATTTTCTATGAACCTCTTTTCAGGACCGTCAGTTCGTTATAGAAGAGCTGACTGTAATTTTTTTTTTGTAAAATAAAAGTAACGTTAAATATTATATATATTATATGTATAAAGAACTAATAATAACTTTCCTTATAGAAATACAATAAGTATCGAAAAGTTATTAAAGAACTTTTAGCAGATAATAAAAGTGTGGTGCAAAAAAAGTTGACTTGATAGAAATTCGGAATCGAATTGTTTAACAACTAGTCGCTGGGACTATCACATGGACTATCTGGAGCACACCTTCTACACATTTACGATATGTGAGAGCAGACGTAATGATAAAGCTACAAAAGCATCTTATATTACTCATCATTAGGCAACCTATACAAGCTGTTCTTTGATTTGTTCTACATATTTTATTGTTATATCTGTTCTATCATTAATTATACTTGACATAATATCAGATATAGTATACGTATCAATACACAATAGATCAATAAGACTAGTAAAAATGAAATATAAATCATATCTCAAGGAATAATATATTTATCAGCATTTTAAGCATTCTTTACATTTGTTCCTGGCATGACATTATGCATTACGAAATGCGAATTAATCACATGATTGAATGACTGTAAAGTCAGATGAGGGACAGTCAAATATTAGTCCGAACTCTTAAGATACTTTGATTAATTTTTTCAAATATTTCGGTAAATTTTGATTATTTTGACATAAATTTCAATTGTTTAATATTTTTTTCGATTATATTTCATTTATTAGTCATATTAAAATTCAAATTGCGTTGAAATTGTGGCTGGGATTAATGTATAACTTTGTGACATTTCATTTGGTAAAAAAAAAAAAGTTGAATCTGATTCCGGAAGTTTACATCTAATTTTTTATGTAATAACAATATAAGTTATATTATGAAAAAAAGTATTCATCAAAAAAGCAATAAGATAAAAAAGTTACCAAGTTATTTTTTTGTGGAAAAAATTTTTGTTCACACATTACTAACAATCAGAAATGAAAACAGATGCAACTGAATATTGTTTTGCATTCTAAGTCAATTTTAAAAAATCTGCAAAAAAATTAACTTTTATCTGAATAATAAATTTCAAAAATCACCCAAAATTTCGAAAAATTTGAATAAATTTATAACTTTTTAAAAATTATTGACGGCCACTGTTGGAACGATTTTCGGTCTGTCAGTATTACGTATCATTTAACTAACAAAAAATTACGTATAAGTCATTTCTAGCTTTGAAGGAACATCTATATTCAAAATGCAAATAAAAATAATTAGTCCCCAGGAATTTACTTAGAAGTGAAGACTTCGTTATAAGTTTCGCTTGATTTATAAATCCATTGATTTGATTGAACATAATTCAGCCAATTATATAAATGAGCCTAGGGCCATTTTACTTATGAAACAAGCCAAAAAAAGGAAATCCATCTTGTAAATAAACTAAGTGCTTGAGATAAAAATTTAGGTTAAAACTTAATGCTAGAGGCTATAGGAACAGATTAGCATTCGTAATGTAAAATTTTATTCCCAAAATTTTTAATTAGTGCACCAAGATCGATTTAAACACTAGTATTTCGCTTTTTTCTCTTTTTGTATGTGTTCGGATTCTATGTCGGGCTGATCCGGAATAGTCGGCACCCTCCGATTGGCTATTTCCTCTTCAAGAGTTTGTATTACCCGCGCAAATAAGTGGATGACACTATGCATAGCAATGTAGCAAGATCGAAATAGGAAAATTGTACGTATATTTTAATACGTATAATGAACCTTAGAGTGACTAGTCTCTTCCTCGTTAAATTGCATTTGCATTAATGAAACGGGTGAAACAATAACAGGTATAATATCAGCTTTAAATGATGACGGAATGAGAAAACCTGTAAATTGATTAATGAATTTCACCATATCGAACTCGACCTAGCAACTCGACTCTGGAAAATCTGATCTAATTCCATAATATAGCTTATAATCGTTACATTAAATTATGAGCTATTCCTATCTAAATTTTCCGATTCTACCATGTTGTAAAAACGACTAGAACAACTAGCTATATACGTACAATATTCCGATTGCATATGTAATCATAAATCAAATTTACGGTTTTTTTGTACCGTCACCCATATGAATAAAATATTCAATCATCCGACGACAAAATTCAAATATCAAATTCCGACAACCACTTTTCATAATCCCGATAATTTGTTCATAATTATCAGGTCTGCCTCTTCTCTCATCTAGCTAAATTATAGTTTGTCGAGATCACGAATCTCTAGGATTTAAAATCCTGTACTTGGAAGCTAAAAAAAAAAAAAAAATTGTCAGGGTTTTGGCTGTGAAATTATAAAATGTCATGTTTTTTGGTCAAGTTATGATGTCGGTATTTTTGATAAACCTCTGACAAATGAAGTGAACGTAGTTAACGAAAATCTTTTTCTGATTTATATAGTACTAATAATTAATTAATCCAAATAATTGCATTTATAGATGTACAGATATAATGAGTTATCAGAAATTGAACTCGATGCATATGCATTAAAAAATCGTGATGAAACTTATCATATGGACATATGCGAAGAATCGCTAGCAGATTTAAATAAAGCGTTAGAAATTGAATAAAATGATGCATTTGCATTAAGAAGTCGTGGAATAGCTTATCGCAAGATGAGTAGATATGAAGAATCACTAGCAGATTTAAATAAATCATTAGAAATTGAACCAAATAATGCAGATGCATTAAGAATTCGTGGAGAAACTTATCGCATGATGAATAAATACGAAGAATCATTTGCAGATTTAAATAAATCATTAGAAATTGAACCAAATAATGCAGGTGTATTAAGAATTCGTGGAGAAACTTATCGCATTATCAAAAGATATGAAGAATCGCTCGCAGACTTAAATAAATCGTTAGAAATTGAACCAAATAATGCAAATGCATTAAGATGTCGTGGAGAAACTTATCGCATGATGAATAGTTATGAAGAATCACTTGCAGACTTAAATAAATCATTAGAAATTGAACCAAATAATGCAAATGCATTAAGAAGTTGTGAAAAACTAATTGAAGCTTTAAATAAATCATTAGAAATTGAACCAAATAATACAGTTACATTAAGAATTCGTGGAAAAACTTATCGCATAATGAATAGATATGAAGAATCACTTGCAGATTTAAATAAATCATTAGAAATTGAACCATATGATTCAAAGACATTAATAAGTTGTGAAAAAATTCTTGCAGATTTTAATAAATCATTAAAAATTAAACCAAATAATGCAGTTACATTAAGAATTCGTGGAGAAACTTATCGCAGGATGTATAGATATGAAGAATCACTTGCAGATGTAAATAAATCATTAGAAATTGAACCAATTAATACAGATGCATTAAGAAGTCGTGGAGAAACTTATCACATGATGAATAGATATGAAGCATCACTTGCAGACTTAAATAAATCATTAGAAATTGAGTCAAATAATGCAGATGCATTAAGAAGTTGTGTAAAAATAATTGAAGCTTTAAATAAATCATTAAAACTTGAACCAAATAATGCAGAAGCATTTGGACTTCGTGGAGAAACTTATCGTATGATGAATAAATATGAAAAATCACTTGCCGATTTAAATAAATCATTAAAAATTGAACCAAATAATGCAGATGCATTAAGAAGTCTTGAAAAAGCACTTGAAGATTTAAATAAATCATTAGAGAATAAACCAAATAATTCAGTTTTATTGAGATTTCGCGGAGAAACTTATCGCATGATGAATAGATATGAAGAATCATTTGCAGATTTGTATAAATCATTAGAAATTGAACCAAATAATGCAGTTGCGTTAAGAATTCGTGGAAAATTATACTATCAATTTGGTAGGTATGAAGAATCACTAGCAGATTTAAATAAATTATTTAAAAATTGAACCAAATAATGCAGAAGCATTAATAAACCGTGGTGCAACTTATTATATGTTGACTAGATATGAAGAATAACGTAAAGATTTAGTAAAATCTTTAGAAGTATGTGCAAGTTGTATACAATCTAATACTTCTGAAAACTGGTGTCAATTATGTAATCCGAAGACAATAATTCAATGGTGGTCCAGTGGAAATAAAGAAATCGATGAATGCGTAAAAAATTTTCAGATTAAAACTACAAAATATGAGAAATTGATTGAATGGGTTCCATTTGATAGATTAGTTGATTTTCAAACAATTGGTAAAGGTGGATTTGGTACAATATATTCTGCAATTTGGTTAGATGGCAAGCCAATAATAAAAAATAATTTACGAGCACGTGAACAATCATGCAAAGTTGCACTTAAAACTCTTGCAATTTAGAAGAAGTAAGTTTAAAATTTTATTAGGGTGCTTTGCAAAAAGATGTGATTTCATAATATTTAAAGCTTTAAACTTTTAAGTTTATATTAAATAAATATCAAAGATATTTGTTTATTAGTGTTAATTTCAGTGCTGTGATTTGAGATCAATAAACGCGAACACACTTGTGATTATAATAGTAGGAAATCTCTGAGATTTATAATAAATATTATACAATCATAATTTTAATCATTACATTAGTCCTGTATTTGAAATCTTAAAGCCACAACTAGTTATATGCTAAAAATCATGCAAATTATTATACAAAAGCATGTTACCATAAGGCGGGCCAAAATTGAGTAAAATTCCGAAATAATCCCATGCGCATAATGCGTATGAATTTGACAACTTTTTACAAAGCGCCTAAAGAATATATATAGCATGTGCATAATCATTCTGACAATGATAATTTTATTCTTAATTTAATAAGTTCGAAAATCATGTTCAGTGTAGGTTGAATGGTCTTGGTCTTTAAATATATGGAATAACTCATATAGAAGCTCAGACATATCTTATGGTATTTCAATATGCCGATAGTGGAAATATGTACGATTTTTTAATATCAAATTTTAAAAAACTCGATTGGGAAAGCAAATTGATGTATCTTATGGATATATCAAATGATCTGGCTAGGATTCATGAATCAGGATATGTTCATTGTGATTTTCATAGTGGGAATATTTTGCTAAATCAATACAAAACTATGACGAAGTCTTTTGTTACCGATCTAGGATTATCCAAGAATCTAAAAGAATCAGCTTCAAAAGGTGAAATTTATGGTGTCATGTCATATATTGCACCAGAAATTTTATTAGGCGAAGAATATACACAAGCATCTGATATATGTAGTCTAGGTATTATTATGACAGAATTGTCAACCGGAAAAAGGCCTTTTTATGGTTCTCCGTTCAACTCTGGACTTGCGTTAAAGATTTGTAACGGATTAAGACCCGAATTTTCTGAAAGAACACCTGAATGTTATATTGAATTAGCCAAGAAATGCATGGATTCTAACCCATCTAACCGACCTAGTGCTAAAGATATTAACTCAATACTTTCAGATTGGTTCACAATTGTGGTGAATCCCTTAGTATCAAGAACTGATATCAGAAGAAGTTTATTTCAGATAATGAAGAGATCAAAACAACACAAATTACTTTGCCGAATTACAAAAACTCCATATATACTAGCAGATTAATAAACACCAAAGAGATTAAACTAGCATATGAGTCAGTTAAATTCAGAGTAATTTTTGGAAATTTGAGAGATATAATTGTCGTACGGCAGATTGTTGCTATCATGCTAATTTTGATCATAATTTGTGTTTTTAAATTACTGTAATAATGACTAACGTAAAGAGGTTTACATATAATAAATAATACCATTTAAAGTTTATAATATTTTAGTTGTTATGATTGTAACAACTACCGGATGACAACTTTATCGTATGAGGACAAAAAATCGATATTACAGTATGAATGGGTATCAGCAATCGAATCAAATATCTTTCAGATGTATTTGACTTCTATTATGCCAAAAAAAACCTCTGACAGATATTTACTAATCTACACTTGTACCAATATTCCTTACCCACTATAGAAAACTCATGGTTATTCATTTATTTATTCATTTTAAATAATTCTTGTATTTGTATAATAGATTCAAAAATGCACGATCTTAGTGTAATACGGAGATAAAGAGGTAATTAAGGTATTTGCGTTACTCTGAGAATTTTATGTCCTGAAGAATTTTCATGAACAAAGTACGTTGATAAAGGACACAAATATTCTTGTTATGTATACAGGACACACAAAAATTTTCCAAATTTTTTAACGTTAACCAAATTTTTTCAAATTTTTTTGATGTTAGCTAAACTTTTCCAAATTCTTAAATGTTAACCAAAAATATTCCAATTTTTTTTAAACGATTAGATTTGGCGAATCATGTTTTGGTAGAATTTCGAATACAGCCAAGAGTAGATAACAATCGGCAAAAATTTGGAATCAAAAATTTCTCAATTTTAAGTTAACCAAATTTTCACAGTAATTAAGTTTATGTTCCTTAAATACGTATAATGGCAATGCATATCATAAAATCTAAATGTGATCTTTTATAGTATAGAATATATCTATCTATAGCCGCGAAATAACGCACAGGGGCGTTATTTTGAATCTTGGCCCGAATTAAGCTTAATTCGGGCCAAAAATTGTAATTTCACCCTGCGCGTTATTTCGCGGCTATACATATTAAAATTTATATCTAAATTAGGTCATACAAATTTAATTACTTGGTTTACATAACATGAAACTTTTAAATAGACCCGGTCGGTCGATTTTTTTTTAAATTTCATATATAAAATTTTATAAATTATAAAAAAAAAATTTTTAAATTCCACCTGATTATTACAGTTGTTTCATAAATTTTGGGACATCTGTCCGAACAAATAGTTGCCGATTTGATAAGTTTGTGATTTCGGTAGTGATCGATAAATATAATAATTATATAATGTATATCATTACGACCGATATCAATATATTTTATCCCTATTTTATCTTATCTAAATGGCGCTCTCAAGGCATGTTCGTTGGACAATTCTGCAATTGTTGAAAACATTTGGAAGGTTTAGCAGTTTCAGTTCAATCAAATAACTTAAACGCTTGCTATTTTGAGATCATTTGAATCGTCTTCATGAGACGATTCAATAATATAAAAATCTTAAGTGTTTAATTACTTGGTTTTAAGATATTTTTTATAAAAGTATATATTCAAAAAGCATGATATACAGGTTTCTTTTCCCATCACTCATATCAGGGTATAAAATATCCCGATAGTTGGCAATATCGAGATCAGCATTTAATACGATGTATAGGTACTAGAGCTGCAATCAATTAACATATACTATGACGTTTGACGTGACGTATGTGACGTGACGTTTAATATGATTATATATAAATTTTATATGACGTGAAGAGTGATGTACTACCTTGGACCTTCTAAATGTTTGCAGCTCTAATAGGTACTCAAAAGGTGACATGTTTTGTTATTTGTTGTGATTTGGTGATTTACGTGTAGGTATTTCCTAACTTTTAAAACAGAAGGAGTTCATAGAATTTATATTTTATTAACTTAGGATTAGAACCACTTCCTATTAGGGTTAGACTAAGATTATGTGTATTTATATAGGTAAAATTTGTATTTCTGGCATTTTTTTTATTAATACTCCCAAAATAAGGTTGGACCACTATTTTTTTCACTTTTTTTTGATAATAAAATCACTTTAAATACTTTTATTAATCTAAATCTATATAATTTTATATACTTTATTCTGACCAATACAATTTAAATACTATTCTAAAATATATTTTGGTCCATCGAAAATAATTTCACTTTAAAAATTGTATTATTTGTATTATTAATTGCATTAATTTATGATTTGTGCAAAATTTAAATATTTAACAGTGTTATGTTATGATTATATAAGTTTGCCAAATAACTATATAATCTAATAAATTTCACTAAAAAAATTTATATTTTAGTATTTAACATACGTGTATGACGACGTACGTTCGCGAGTAATATAATCAGATTGCACGATCAGGCTTAACATAAAAAAAATTTTTTTAAAAGATGGCTTAACATAAAAAAAAAAAATTTTAAAAGAATCGTTTAATAAACCACTTTTTGGTAATTAGTAAAAAAAAATTCCTTAAGAAATTTTGGTATAAACTAACTCTATCTCCATCACAACTTACTCTAACCTTAAGAGTACTTAATTTCGAATTTCTCGATTTGTTTGTTACACATTTCAAATTAATATCCGTGTATTATACACTATGTGTAAATCTCTAATTTGTAAACACTAAAAATACAGTATATTTAAAAATTTATTAAGTTCACATAAGCAAGCATAAGAAAGTTTTAAACCCAAAGAAGATAATTTGTTAAAAAAACTTTTCATAAAAACCAAAATTTTGACATTAACGTATACAGAACAAACCGAATGTTTTACTATATTTGAATATGCGGTGTTCTCATATAACAATAATATAAATAATACAAATTTGGTAAGATTTTTTTTCCCCTGTTAGGTTCATGATACAAAACATTTGCCATGATTCAGGGACCCGGAAAATTTTGGAAATAAATTTTTCCAAATTTTTCCAAATTTTTGGCCTAATTTTGATATTTCCAAAATTTTGCATTTTGGCCAAATTTTTACCGATTTTCCAGTATACATGTGATCTCTGACCAATAAAAATACATACAATAAAAATGTGCCACTAGTTTTTCGATCCTAATTTTGACAGGCCATCCGGATTCTATCAAATCCGGATTGAATCCGCTTTAGATTATGTATAAAGCTTACTTTGGGTACATCCTTAGGTCCATAATTTAAATTCTTTTGACCAATCCTAGTAAAATCTCTAACCTGGATATCTGAATTTGTCTGGATTGAAGGATCAATCCAGATTTCAGATTTAGGATCGAAACACTATGATCATCAAGTTTACACTTATAATTTTGCCAGTTCTCTCGCAAAAGTACAAGAGTTAATTTACACAATATAGTTTTTTTTTTTTTTTTTTAAACACATAAAAAAAAAATCCCTACTAAAAATTATCTAAGCATGGATTGAAGCCGACAGACATACCACAATTATGCAAATAATAAATTTCCTACGAAATTCAGAATTGGAAATTTTTCACTAGTTATGGTTACACAGAATCATGTTTTTTGATTGGTCAACAGAGCTTTTTTGATGAAAAATAATCCAAATAATTCCAAATATTCGAGGATTTTATCCAAATTTTATCCAAATATTGGCCAACGTCCAAATAAATTTTTGCAATTTCCAAACCAAATTTTTCCGGGTCCCTGCCATGAATACTCTTTTTTGGTAAGATCTACCATTATGAATTAGGAAAAAAATTCGCGTTTTTATATACACTCTTTATCAAAATTCGATACTCTTTATCATGTCTTGATTACTCTAGAGTACCCCCATTCCACCCACCCACCTTACGAATTTGAGTTAAATATATAGTTTTCTTTTCGGATAAGCAGCCACATTATTTTGGCTTTTTTTTTTTCGGTAAAAGCCACATTATTTTGGCTTATACTATATATTTTTTTTAATTAAATTAAAAAAAATAAGATTTTCGAATAACCGCACTATTATGGTTAGGATAAATCTCGCTAATATTGTATATATTTTCCCCCCTTTTTTAAAAAATAAGGTATTTTAAGGCAACTGCTACTATAATGGCTTAGACAAATGTAACTCCAATACGTGTCAGTAATAACGTGTATGCTTTTTTTCTTTTTTTTTTGATGATAAATAAAAAAAACGTTTTTTATTTTTACATAATCATCGCTAACTAATAATATGGCTTAGCTATTTGACGTAACATATATACTGATGCAAAATATTTTCGGATAGCTACGCCACTGTGTCTTAGCATATATGCCCGTTGCAATCAGTATGTACGATGTACATAAAGATCGCTGTAGAACCAAATATAATAAATTTCTAACGTATGGTACAGAACAAACTGAATGGTTTACTATATTCGAAAAAAAATATGCGGTGTTCTCATATAACAGTAACATAAATAATACAAGATTTTTTTATTAGAATATTCCCGTTAAATTCATGATCGATAATCGTTTACCATGAATCCTCTTTTTTGGTAAAATCTACCATTACGAATTAGGAAAAAAATTCACGGTGTTTTTATATACTCTATTACTCTACTATTCAATCAGTATGTGCGATACTGCTGTACTGTACATAAAGATTACTGTCGATCCAAATATAATAAATTTTTTTAAATCGGTAAATAATAAACATAGAAATCCGTGTAAAAATGGTAAATGTATTATTAAAATATTATCTTTTTTGGAATAATACCTGATCGCTACAAACTACTTATTCTTTTTCTTAGCATGAGCTTATGACAAATACTATGTACTCTAATATTATTAATATAACAAGCATACAAATTCTTTTTTTGAAAAAAAAATTAGTTTCAAATAACTTCTATCAATATATCTTAAGATAAATTCCGCTACAAGATAATATCAGCACGTATGCGTATGTATGTANTTAATAAATCGGTAAAATATTAAATATAGAAATCAATATTGCAATGAACTAAAATCTGGTTATTTGTTAAAAAAAATAAAGATTAAAATTTTTTTTCTTATTTATTAATACAGTACCTTATAATTTATTTTAATACCTTATAATAAAACCGTAACAACTTTCTGATACAGTATAGTCTTTTTTAAAATTGTGTAAGTTAGAAATTTTTGACCGAAATTTAAATATTAGCCAATTGGCCCTTGGCCGTTTGCCAACCGATTCATATAGAATACGGATGGAATAATTGAATCCAGATTCATCCCGATTCAAGTTATATACAAAGTAGTATTCAGATTCGATTTGAATGGCCTTTAATTAAAGAATAGGATCGAGGTACTACCTTTGTTAACTCTCGTAAGTGATTAATACTGCAGTATAAGTGAAGCTACTATAATTTAAACTTGTTAAACCTAATAATAGTTTTTTGTCTTATTATAAATCTTCATCATGACGACTAATTCACAGACCGCATCAAGCATTTATTTAATGTTATATTTTTTAGAATATAATTTTATTATTTACGGTTTCTATAAAACTCGTGGGTACAAGAAAATAGAAGCTACTGGCTAGTTCTCATATCAAAATAGATCAAAATTTCAACATCATCCGATTTCAGCATCATCCCCGACAATAATGGCACAAAGAGTTCATTGTTACTGTACATTATTGTTTGATGGTCATATTTAGAATGGATAATTTATTTTCGATCATCTTGGGTATCAACAAATTCTACAGTCTGTACCATTCGTTCATGTATAAAAGTCATTTAAACCATTCTCAAATTATAAAAGTTAAATATCTACAATCAAGATAACGCTAATTACATTCCAAAAAAAGTTTTCTATTTAAAAAGGTTTTATTTCATAATTAAAAAGGTAACAAAGTGATAGCAGAAAAAATTCGCGATCAAGTGAATTCTGATCGTTCAACTTCATAATGCAGCCAGAATT
Source organism: Gigaspora rosea (assembly GCA_003550325.1). Lineage (NCBI taxonomy): Eukaryota > Fungi > Glomeromycota > Glomeromycetes > Diversisporales > Gigasporaceae > Gigaspora > Gigaspora rosea. Next base: position 239,766 of record QKWP01000495.1, on the reverse strand, counting down.
TAATATCGGTATACAATATTTATACAAAATTTACGCAATTAAATATATGTTTATTGAATCATAATCACCTGATCATGGATGTTTTCTTAGTGATTGTACCCGGGTAGAGTTTGCAATTGTGTGACACAGTAATTTATCAGGATATCTGGGTAATTTTAATAGTAACCGGGTAGAGGTTTTCCCAACGGATACAATCTCTATGTTTTCTGCCATTCCTTTGTTACCTTAATTTAAACATGCGTTTATACTGTTAATTAAAAAATAAAAACAACCAATACTTAATCTTAATATTAAATGATTATTCTATTTCTTTTTAAACATTACAAATCAGTGAAAAATGAAGAATATCTCTAATATTATAACTCTTGATATGTATGTTATGCGTCGTTTATTGATTCCTGTCATTCAAGGATTGACTTGAAATATTTGTGAATCCAAGAATAACGTATGTTATACTTTGAAATTGGTATCGGTATGAAGTTTGCCAATATAAAATATATATATCATATTTAAATAAAACATCATTCATATTGTTATTTATTCTTGCAAAACATAGCCACACCTCCTCGACTCCTCGAACATTTTGAGTTATTTTTTCAGCAAGTGCATGTTTTTGTTTCACAACTGGTTTTTCGGCAGTGACCGTTATAAATTTTTTTGGGTTTAATTTTTTGTATGGTTTGGATCNTTCACAACTGGTTTTTCGGCAGTGACCGTTATAAATTTTTTTGGGTTTAATTTTTTGTATGGTTTGGATCATTAAAAAAAAAAAAAAATTATATTAACGTTAATAAACAAAAAATTAAATTTAATGTCGATAACAACAAAAATAATATTTTTTTTCCAAGGTTTTTTTTTTGGCCTTCATGTTCTGCCGCCTGATGCGCAGCACAGATCACTTAATAAAAATTCTCTATTAGGCAAATTTGTGTTCTCAAATTATTTTCATCTTATTTAAGTAAATTAAGTTCTTCTGTCATACCGATACGAAGTATCTTAAAAGTATTAGTAATCCAGTGTTTTAATTTTTAATGGTGCTAAAGGCTTAAATTTTTTAATATATTTGAACATTCATTATAGCGATTAATACCCATTAAGCTTCGATTAATATTTTTTTGGTTGTCATGCTTTTCTGATATTCTATCGAAGGATTCACGAGACAGAAAATTATATGTTTGCGGCTCCATAATATCATTAAAGAAAAAAAAGATTTAGAAAGTAATTATATGATCATTATTTAACTGAACTTCAATTATTAATTTTTATTATACTTTATTGATTCATTATTAAACATAAAATTTCATCAATAACTCGTGTTATTGATGGATCAGTAAAAATCAGTAAATAACGTACGTCAATCCCTGAATGACGGAAATTGATTATCGACGCATAACATGTATGAGTGACGCAAAAAGAAAATGGGACCTCGATCATATAAATTTCATATGCTTGAAGTTCCATTTTCCCTTAGCAACATTCATATATGACAAATTGTTTCATAACAAAGAAATACTTTATGGAGGATTTGCCAACATTTAAACATGTGAAAAGTAGATTTGATATGAGTGAGGAAGAGGAAATTTTTTCATAACAAAAGAAAATACATTATGAATGATTTGCCAACATTCAAAACGTGTAAAAGAATAGATTCACATGAAAAAGTTTATCGTAATATTTTATAGTTTTTTGTAACCAAGAAAATATGCTAACGCTCTTTAGTTTCATATTGAATAAAGTAACTTTTTAAAGAATTGCAATGATTTTTCCTTAAATAATTATTTTTAGTTGTTTTCAATTTATTATAAATACACGCACAATTTTACAAGCTTAAAAGAATAAAAAAACTAAGAAACAAAAAGTAAAAGTTAAACAAAAAGTAAAACTAACAAATATTAACAGAAAACCCAAAATGAAATTCAATCTCTATCTGCTCTTATTGACTGTTTTTGCTGTTGCTACAGCTATGGCACATCCATTAGACAATAATATGGAACCTGAAAAACGTCAAAGGTAAGTACTTTACTTTATTCTATTTCCAATATAATATCTTTTGAAACAATTTTAATGCTGATTTTTCAGTTATATACTTATATATTTTTGTTATCATCTTTTAAACAATTTTAACACAAATTTTTTATTTAAATTCATATCTATTTAATAAAATGATAAATAGCGGGTAAGTATTTTATTTTGTTATCCAATATAATTATTTTTTAATCAATTTTAATGCTAATTTATTAAAAATAATTAGGTCCGAGTAAGTATTTTATTCTGTTACTTAATATAATTATTTTTTAATCAATTTTAATGCTATTCTTTCATTTATATACTTATTTGTTAAAAATAATTAATAGAATGTAAGTAGTTTTTCTGTTATCCAATATATTTAATTTTTGAAATAAATTTAAATACTTTGATTTATATATATATATTTTTTTATCTAAATAATGAATAGTGGGTAAGTAATTCATTTATCAATATAATTTTTTTTTGAAGGGACTTTAATACCAATCTTCATTTATTTAACTATTGAAACAATCAATAGCTGGTATGTATAGTATTTATTTTGTTATTTAATATCATTATTATTTTAGAAAATTATTAATTTAATCCTCGGTTTATCTAATTCTTTATCTAAAATAATAAATAGCCCGTTGTAAGTAATTTTTTATTATCCTATAAATAATCTTCAAAAAACAATTTCAATAATAAACATTCATTTATATACTTATTATCTAAATAATAAAATAGCTGGTAAGTACTTTATTCTAATTTCCAATATCATTACTTTTTAAAAAATAACGTTGATTTTCTTTATTTAAAATAGTGGTGATGCTGAAGATAGCTCTGAAAATTAAGAATCCAAGAGTATATATTGCTTTTAATTATAAATCACTATATTCGAAGTAAAAAAATTATTTTTTATTTGTAATATCTATCTCTAGTTCTAAATTTGACTCAATTAAATGTTTCAAACAAAATTTGCCCTATACTTTAATTATTATTGATCTATTGATTTTTATGTTTATCAGATCTATTATTTATTGTTAGCAATATTTAATTTTCAATTTGATATTATGTTCTCAATTTATATTTTTTAAAATTTTTAATGTTCTTAAAAATTTCATAACATTTTTTGCATTAGAAAATTAACTTATTTGATGTCAAAATATTTATTTATTTATTTAATAATAATACATAATAAAGAAATCAGTGTTGCACTTTGAATGCTGATTGGGTTTTATTTTATTAAATTGCAAAAGGAATTCAGTAAAAGGTTTATTATTAAATTCATTACATTGAAATTTTAATTGAATGCATGTAGGATGTAAAATTACAGTATTAATTTATAATTTTGCAGTAAGTTTTTTAAATTCATTATACCGTATTAAAATTTATTTTTTATAATTTTGCAGTGAGATTTATTAATTTTATGTAATTTTTAATTCACACATGATTAACAATTTCTGAAATCAAAATTTTGGCAATTGAAGATTTAAATCGATTGATTTATTAATGAAGGCCGGACTTTTGCAAAGCTGGTATCTATATATAAAGTAATAAGAATTTCATAAATCGGTTTCTGAAATTTATATAACCAGGTAAATTCGCTACAAAATTTATTTCAGATTAGCGATATAATTTTAATGAATTTTATCATTCTAATTTAGCATTATATAAGGTGTTATTCATATTTTATGATGAAACTAGCATCACCCGGTTTAATATTTGTCTATAGTATTTCGATCCTATTCTTTAAGGGTCATCCGGATTAAATTCGGATCCTACTTTGTTTATCTGGATGATACTCCGAATCTGGATAAATCCGAATTCAATTATTGCATCCGGATTCTATATGAGCACAAAATGCCATCACTTTACTCATTTCATTTACGAATTTGGCCACAAATGCTAATATGAAGCTGTTATATTTGAAATATACCAAATTTGAATAGTTTATTTCAAATATCTAACAAAATGAAATGCCAATTTCGAATTTAATAAATTAACAAGAAACGTGCCAGACAAATGCAATGAGCTATGCGAAATATAATTAATTTTTTTTGTATCAAAAGATTAAGATCGAATTTACGAATTTAGTGTAGGAAGTTCTATAGCAAATTAATTTTAGTTGTTACTAGTGATTTGACCCGGGTATTTATCCGGATAAATGCTATACGGATTGGAAATCTAGATTGGTTAATCAGGAAAGATGTCTTATTAGAATTTTATATGATACCACACATAGATTGATTTTCATAGAGTATCGAACACCCCAATGCAGTATGGTTTTGAGTTAGCTCGTATTTGAATTATCAGTTGTGGTTTCTATCACAATTTACTGTAAAATTTTGTTACAAAGCCTACCGATTATTGTGGTGATTTATTGTAAAAAAATTGTACGGATAACCAGAATTGTATAGTATGGGAAATTACAGTATGGTACCGGTATGGTATTAATTAGTATTTTTGCAAATCAATATGATATGGATGAGCATATCAGTATAGTACATCCCGAATTTTAAAATCTGTACCATACTGATCAGGCGTTATATATATTAGTGTTAGGGTTAGAATTATAGCTGATCATATAGCATACCAGGAACGGAGTACAAAGTACGTATTGTATGGTTTACAGGCAAGTTAAGTGGTGTAGCTCTTTTGATTCTGATTGGACAAACTTTTCACATGAATTCATCTCTATTTGCCTATATCAGAANCAAACAAAATTTGCCCTATACTTTAATTATTATTGATCTATTGATTTTTATGTTTATCAGATCTATTATTTATTGTTAGCAATATTTAATTTTCAATTTGATATTATGTTCTCAATTTATATTTTTTAAAATTTTTAATGTTCTTAAAAATTTCATAACATTTTTTGCATTAGAAAATTAACTTATTTGATGTCAAAATATTTATTTATTTATTTAATAATAATACATAATAAAGAAATCAGTGTTGCACTTTGAATGCTGATTGGGTTTTATTTTATTAAATTGCAAAAGGAATTCAGTAAAAGGTTTATTATTAAATTCATTACATTGAAATTTTAATTGAATGCATGTAGGATGTAAAATTACAGTATTAATTTATAATTTTGCAGTAAGTTTTTTAAATTCATTATACCGTATTAAAATTTATTTTTTATAATTTTGCAGTGAGATTTATTAATTTTATGTAATTTTTAATTCACACATGATTAACAATTTCTGAAATCAAAATTTTGGCAATTGAAGATTTAAATCGATTGATTTATTAATGAAGGCCGGACTTTTGCAAAGCTGGTATCTATATATAAAGTAATAAGAATTTCATAAATCGGTTTCTGAAATTTATATAACCAGGTAAATTCGCTACAAAATTTATTTCAGATTAGCGATATAATTTTAATGAATTTTATCATTCTAATTTAGCATTATATAAGGTGTTATTCATATTTTATGATGAAACTAGCATCACCCGGTTTAATATTTGTCTATAGTATTTCGATCCTATTCTTTAAGGGTCATCCGGATTAAATTCGGATCCTACTTTGTTTATCTGGATGATACTCCGAATCTGGATAAATCCGAATTCAATTATTGCATCCGGATTCTATATGAGCACAAAATGCCATCACTTTACTCATTTCATTTACGAATTTGGCCACAAATGCTAATATGAAGCTGTTATATTTGAAATATACCAAATTTGAATAGTTTATTTCAAATATCTAACAAAATGAAATGCCAATTTCGAATTTAATAAATTAACAAGAAACGTGCCAGACAAATGCAATGAGCTATGCGAAATATAATTAATTTTTTTTGTATCAAAAGATTAAGATCGAATTTACGAATTTAGTGTAGGAAGTTCTATAGCAAATTAATTTTAGTTGTTACTAGTGATTTGACCCGGGTATTTATCCGGATAAATGCTATACGGATTGGAAATCTAGATTGGTTAATCAGGAAAGATGTCTTATTAGAATTTTATATGATACCACACATAGATTGATTTTCATAGAGTATCGAACACCCCAATGCAGTATGGTTTTGAGTTAGCTCGTATTTGAATTATCAGTTGTGGTTTCTATCACAATTTACTGTAAAATTTTGTTACAAAGCCTACCGATTATTGTGGTGATTTATTGTAAAAAAATTGTACGGATAACCAGAATTGTATAGTATGGGAAATTACAGTATGGTACCGGTATGGTATTAATTAGTATTTTTGCAAATCAATATGATATGGATGAGCATATCAGTATAGTACATCCCGAATTTTAAAATCTGTACCATACTGATCAGGCGTTATATATATTAGTGTTAGGGTTAGAATTATAGCTGATCATATAGCATACCAGGAACGGAGTACAAAGTACGTATTGTATGGTTTACAGGCAAGTTAAGTGGTGTAGCTCTTTTGATTCTGATTGGACAAACTTTTCACATGAATTCATCTCTATTTGCCTATATCAGAATTGTTGTGCAATGATGAGGGTTTCCTGTATTTTGCATAACTGGGGCTTTCGAAAGAGGTCACGTGTATGTTTAAATTATGACAATATAAATTAAAGAACCATTTTAGACAATATAAATTAAAGAACCATTTTAAACAATATATTACAATAATATGCAGTAACGATATAATAATAATATAATTACTCGATTTGTTTGCCTCTGCCTATATCAGGAATTGTGTGCAATGATGAGTATAGCCTTGGGTTTCCTGCTGGGGTATTTCGTCTATTGTTGGGTGTATGATTTAAAAATTAGGGCAAAATAAACTTTGCGTGTTAGACGTTGCATGGTCAAATAACCATTTTAAACTATTGCAATAATATGCTACTTTGCATAGCAACAATATATTAATTATATAATTACTCTATGCGATTTAAGTACGTGCATGGTCGAATAACCATTTTAAACTATTACAATAATATGCTACTTTGCATAGCAACGATATATTAATTACTGTATATAATTACTCTATGCGGTTTAAGTTTCGGAATCTTGCATTTCATTTTTTATCTTAATTATCCTAATTCCACCCGGCATTAAATTCTCCGCCTAAATTACCAAAATACCAAAACTATACATGTATCTCAAAAATATTAAAAAAATTTTCTAATAGAAAGGGTAATGTAAACTACCGAATCGAATTGGTCTCGCCTAACTGACGTTGATACATCCAAAGTAGCGCCTGACTCAAATTATACATGCATGAAAATGGGACTTGATTTTAGTCAGGCGTTTTTAGATAGGGGCTACTTTAGATGCAACAGTACCCTTTGTACCCGATCTCATTAACCCTGCCCAACACTCTGATTCCCGTGATAACCTGATCGATCGCATGATCACGTGAATCACTCGAATTATATTTTCGATTCACCTTTGCTGTTTTCAAATCATTATATATCTCGTCATTTATTTATACCCTTTTACTAAGTGCAAGGGCTCTTCAGAAACTACGCCACACCCACACATAGTAAGGTGTGTAATCGTAACTCGTGATAGAACTATAAGAATTCCAACGTGAACTACGTAATTTAACCCTGACCATATTATTAGAATAACGAGCAAACTTTGTATGAGAATTTTTACTATAGAAATCAAAATAATTTCGATGCAAACTCAACCTTAAAACGTATTATGTCTCGAATAGGTTTGTAACAGAATTTTTTTATAGAAACCATGATAAAAATCATGATAATTCCAACACAACCAACTCTCTTTTCATTGTTATCGAAATGTCACACAAGTCTTGTATTTTATTTATTCGATAAAACTTGGCTTAAATACAGTACCTCATCAATGGATCCAATAAAAGAATTTGATTGGTTTGTCTGATCAAATGACCAATCAGATTCTTTGTCGAATTTATTAAGTGATTTNCAATCAGATTCTTTGTCGAATTTATTAAGTGATTTTTATAAGTAAGAGGGGGGGGGGGTAACGTAAACCACCGAATTAAATTGGTCTGGCCTAACCATTTTAAACTATTACAATAATATTTACTTTGCATAGTAACGATATATTGGGTAAAGTAGCCCTTAGGCTTTCGATGTAAATAGGGTTGGGGCCCTACAATCTGCATACGTCAGTGCGTCAGGTAGTAATTGGAGAAGCAGGGACCAGAGGGTTTAAATAGACAATTCCCGTAGTTGGGTTGTAGGTATGGAAGCTAGTGTAGAACCTACTTAAATTAGGCACCAAAAGTGCACGTGTGGCTAGTTGCAATATTATATTCTACGTAACAAAATTATTTAGCTAATCAAAATTCTTGTCAATTAACCAATAACAAGCCACATCACTCAACTGCTTCTATATTCACGCGGCTTACCTTGTTAGCCCTAACTCCAAGAAACATTCTGATATTTGTCCTAGATCGAAAATTTAACATGTGATCATCGATTCAACAGAAATAGTATGATGTAACTAATTAACGGATCTTACGTTATATTTACGTATACATTTTTTTTTTTACTATTATTTCAGAAACATTTATAACACTAAAGAAAATATGTCATAGTTCACTTTAGTACACGTTTATTCTTAAACGTTTATAAATTCTTGATCAGCTTCATAATACTGTAATATGAAAATTTGCACCATAGTCTCATGATTTCATATTTGGTATTATTTTCGTCCGCTAACTCGATAGACGCAACGGTCTTAATCATAATAGAGTTTAAAGAATATGAAAGATATGCTTCATAAACAAATATATACAAGCTATAGAAGACTTTTTACAAAGCTAAAAAATACCAGGACGTCATTATTTCATACTCTACATAAGCATTAATAATTTAGCATGATGTAATAAAACCTATCATAAAATTGCCAACCACTATCACATATAAAATATTATCTTGATAACTTGTCCTATCAGTTTTTTTTTTTTTTGATTTATTTATTTCTTCGAAATTTTGTAAACACATATATATCAAAAAAAAAAAAAAAAACAAAAAAAAACAAAAAATCTATCATAAATAACGAAATAATTAATACTAAAATTATAATAAAGATGGCAACGCCTCTTATTACTGACGGACAAATTACCGCAATACCTCAATACCAAGCGACTGTTGAACGTCGTGTACCTTCTGGTCTGGAAAGTACCTTAGGAAATGCTGGTGAGATCCTAAAAAAATATGGTTTAAACTTGATGTGTTTTCTCGTTCATTTTTTGAATTTTTTGAATGTTCTTTGAATGCAGGCCTTCCACGAGCTGTCATTGCTGCTTCTAAAGAAAAGCCAAAAGGAACCGAGGGAAAACAGGTTACTAACAAAACGGTAATAATTTAATATCTTGTTGCAAAGCAAATCTCATTTTAAAAAGTTGAGAGATATAAATATGACAAGCCCTTTATTATAGGTCTTGCAACAACACGTCGAGTTTTGGGATGATGACGGTGATGGCGTTATCCGACCATTCGATACGTTTCGAGGTTACCACCACTCTTCATAAAATTTATCAAGATCAAATTTAGTCATTTATTTATACGATACGATTTTAATTGTTTTTTTTTTTTATAAATTAGGTTTCCGTCGATTAGGTTTCAATCTTTTTATTTGTATTGGAGCCATATTTGTCGTTCATATTGGATTCGCCTATGTCACTCAATCGAGTTGGATCCCTATTCTTGGAAATCCGTTCTTTAAAATTTATGTTGATAAGATTCATAAAGGAAAACACGGCTCAGATTCAGAAACTTTTGATACTGAGGTACTAATATTGTGATTAATAATGATAATGAATATAAAAATATATATGGTCATTAAAATATATTCTTTTCCATTTACAAAAATAAGGGTCGGTTTGTTCCTGAGAAATTTGAAGAAATATTTTCAAAATATGATCGAGATGGTAAAGGTGGACTGAGCTTTAATGATATTCGACGTTTAATTTATGGTAATGCAAACGCGATTGATCCTTTTGGATGGATCAGTGCTATATTTGAATGGGGTATTTTGTTTTTGTTGTGCGCTCAAAATGGTCTTGTTTCCAAAGAGGACATCCGAAGTCAATTTGATGTATGTATTTATCATTTTCGCATGTCTCGCATCAAAAAGATTTCATTAAATAATAATTTTTTTTATTTCTATAAAGGGTTCACTATTTTACCGCGTAGCAGAGCGTCAGAAAGAACGCAAATCGCGAAATTATTCTTTTCCTGTGTTATATAAAAATTTAAGTGAAGATTTTAAAAATTATTCCAAAATTAAATAAACGATTCTATCTTCGGTTGATCGATCCCTGTTGTGCGTAAATAATGCTTTTACTGTTTTTGAAATATTGCCTTGTAATGTCACGTTGTTTTATTATTATGTCGATATGGGACTTAATATTTAAATAGATTAAACTGTTAATTTCATTGATTGCAATAAAAGAAGTTTTTTTTTTTACTATTGAGATTTTATTATTTTAATAATAATCGCTTGGTGTTTTTGATTGCTTTTTCTATTGATATTTTATTATTTTAATAATATTTGTTTGGTCTTGTTGCTTCAGTCCAAACATAGCTTTCTTAATGCGCCTTGGACTCTTAAATAGATAAAATAGTAACCATGTATCGAAACTAATAACCTGTGTCGCCTGAAAATTAACTATCATGTGATGGTCGATTATGATTTGATGTAACGTCAAAATTCAAAAATTTGAATAAGAAACTAACTTCTGCGCATTAACAAAAGTTTTTCTTGAACGATTTTGCTACTCGAGTTTTTATCTCTATAATCCTAATGTAGACCCTAATCCAAACCTAAAAAAAATGAAAATTTTTAAGTTATCACGTGATAGTGACAATGCTGGGGAAGTCTCATACCCAAATAAATTTTTACGGTCCCTGGTACGACCCTTTACTAAAAAAATTTGTCGCTTTAAAATTTACCACTTGTAACACATAAGTTACTATGTCCACTTTAACTAATACTGAGAATGATTCTATTTATACAATCGACTTAATTAAAAAATGTACGGAACAGCTAATCGCTTTTTTGGATAAACAAGGTTTAGGTCTTAAGGAGCATCACTTTAGAATTTTTCGTGAGCAAGACATGGATGATATAGCCTTCTTAAGTTGAATGTGGAAAAGTTAATGCAAGATGGTTGTAAAGAGGACCAGTCGAACGAATTACAGAGTTAATTTGTAAAATCAAGGACGAGTAGTAGGGTAAGTAGTACCACGACTGTATTCGAATTTTCCAAGCCTATAATACTTTTTCCTCAATAATTTCATTTTATTTTTCTGAGACGAACACATTTATTTTCTTTGAAACTGTAGCCACTGCGAGTCGGGAGAAAGAATTACTTCAAAAATTAACTGAATTGGAGAAGCAACTCAAAAAAAATCTATATATAATAGGTGTAATACTTTATAATTCTTTGTGATATAAATATGTGTGCTGTCGAAGGCGCTGGGCGTGTGCTAGAATCGAACAACCAATCACACACACACAAAAAAAAATTTAAAGAAAGAAAACTCAGACACACGGGATCACATAACAAGTCTGATATATGGAGGCGGATTGATTTGGCAAGGGAAGGCTTATCAGGCTTGATACGGGAGAAAGAGTCACACGGGAAGAAGGAAAAATACTTAAAGATTTTTATATGATATAAAAGGTTTGTCTTTATTAATTTTATAACTTTTTACAATAGAGGACGCACCACTTTTCAATACAAAAATTTAGAATCTATTTATAAAAATTTTCGAAGAATTCAAAAAGAAGAATTTCGAAATAAAAGAAGACAGGAAAATTACGGCATCTTCTTTACCCTTTTTAATCAATTACTTATTCAGGCTAAATTCTATCATGAGCGTATGCATTTGATTTCACTGCGTTTAATTTTCTCTGTGAAAATTAAGACACGGCCTCACGCTATACCCGATTTGGTCTTGCAGGAAATCAATCTTAAAATCACGATTTAAATGATTTTTCCCATTTTCGGCATACCTCTATGACGGGACCAAGTCTTAAAACAAAGGCTGATTATTCTCTTGATGCCTTATTATCGTTAAATTATTCCAGGTCTTGATCTGATCCTTCTTCGATTTTCTGATTACTTTGTGATTAACGGCTAAAACTTCATCCAGATCGAGGCTTTTGAGGTGTGAGGCTTGGACGGGGGACTATGGGAACTAGGCGCAGTACCAGGTGCAGGAAAGTTTTTTTTTTTTATGCACAGCGCAGCTATAGAGATCACGTGCGTCACATGGCTGAAATCTACCTGATCACATATCTGCCGGCGGCTCTTTTGGACTTGCGGAAAAATTGACCATCACGGGATTCCAGTCCGCTCCTAACAATTCACCCCTCCTTAATTTTTCACGTTCCGTGAAAAAGAACCATATTTCTATTCCTTGATCTTTGCAGGTAAATTAAACCATTTAAAAGACAAAACTAAAAACTAAAAAAAAATAATGTTACCAGCAATCGTTTGGGAAAGAAAAAAATTCATCTATTTTATTTAATCGCACAGAAAATTCAAACTGATCCTAACACAAACAACAAACTAAAAAGAAAGAAAATCGCACCCACGTTTTCACGAAGGGTTCTCCTTGTCATACGCTCCTTAACCCCGCACACAATTGTCGCAACTGACCACTAGTTTTTTTTTTTTTTTTTTTTTATCGATCATAATATCTTTTAAGAAGATTTAAGTTGAACGGAGAGGAAATCACTTTTCCGTCCAAGGTTCTTATCTTATAAGCGTCATTAGGCATTTTCTCATGAATGAAAAAGGGACCTTTACATTTTGGGCTTAATTTGTGACTACGGGAGTATCTTTTACCTGCATCTTCTAAGAGGACTTTCTCTCCTATATCGAATCCGGTGCTAAAGTGATACTTTTGATCGTGGTAAGTCTTGTTTTTTATCTGCTGCTGGTGAATGTTTTCTACTGCTTTACTTCATATTACAGGTATTATATTAACCAAGTCAAAGGTCCTTTGTAAAATTGTTCCTTCCAACCCTTCCTCGGTCTGACTCGGGTGGATGGGTTGTTTTGCCTCTCGTCCGTATACCAAGAAAAACGGGGTCATTTTTGTTGTTGAATTTCGGGCGGTTCGGTATGCAAATAAAATAGAAGGGATCATCAAATTCCAGTCGACTACATTTTGTACCAACTTTCCTAAGGCTTCACACAACGTTCTATTGAAACGTTCCACCAGGCCGTTAGTACGGGGTGATATGGGGTCGAGAAATTTTGTTTTACTTTTAATCTTTCCAACAACAACCGAATCACATCATTGTGAAAATGGGTACCACGGTCTGACAAAATTTGATCAGGGCATCCATGGCGGCAGATTATATCATTGTAGAGGAATTCAGCAACCGTCTGCGCATCAGCTTTTTCCACAGCACGTGCTTCTGGCCAACGTATCATGTAATTAGTTGCTACTAATATATACCAATTCAATCGGGGCGTACGAGGGAGGGGCCAACAAAATCTAACCCTATTCGGTAAAAAGGGGCGGAAACGGGAATCGGATGCAATGGGCCTTGCGTGTGGGGTCTATTCCTCTTCTGGCATGCGTCACATGTTTGTACATATGTCCATATGCTTTGGTACATTTGGGGCCAAAAATAGGTACTACAAATTTTCTCAAACATTACTTTTATCCCAAAATGTCCTCCAAGCGGGTGCGTATGAACTAAAAATAGAACGGGGTCAACCTCGTGTCATTGTAAGACTCTTATCAAATTTCCTTTCTTCTTTTTGTCCTTTATACAAAAACCCTCCTTTTACTTTGAAAAACTCGCTCTTTTTTACTAATTTTTTCTTTTGTTCTTCATCCAGTCCGTGCAGCAAATATTTTGTCTTGAGGTATCGCTTCAAGTGTTCATAGTGCGTGGGCTCCATAACGAAAGAAAATACTATATCTGTTTTTTTTTTTTTTATATATATATCTATATAAACGTATGAGTAATAAATCTACTTGCAAAAGCCAGGACACCGGTAACCTGGACTGGATTTATAATTTGACCGGATTTAAGTTTTTTTTTTTTAAATTTGGTTTAATGTAATTTAATTTAATTTTAATTCTTCTTTATTTTTACTACTAGGGTCTTTGTTAAGAATTTCGGAGCACCGAGATAATGCATCTGTATTATTATGTTTCTTCCCACGACGGTGTACTACACAAAAATTATACGGTTGCATACGGAGGACCCACTGGGCACGACGACCAGTTAATGCGCAAGTCTGCAGCTACTTAAGGGCTGCATGATCAGTTACAACCACAAAAGGATCTAACCTAAATAGTGCCAGAAATATTCAATTGCCCATAATACTGCGAGGCACTTGAGTTCCGTAGTACTGTAGTTTTTCTCTGCTTTGGTTAACCCACGACTCACGTACGCCACAGCATATTCTTTACCTTGATCATCTTTTTGCACCAACACGGCACCCAACCCAAACCCGGAGGTATTAGCATAGACGATAAATGTTTTATCAAAATTTGGATACCGAAGGATCGGTGCTTCTACTAAGTATCCTTTTAATTGTTTGAATGCTTTTTCTTGTTTCCCTTTCTACTCGAATTTTACATCTTTTCATAATAGATAGTGCAGCGGGCCGGCAACAGAAGCGAATTTAGGAATAAACTTCCTGTAATAGGAAGCTAGTTCTATAAAACTGCGGAGTTGTCGTATATTCTCGGGGGCGGGAAAGTTTCGCACTTTTTCAACTTTTCCAGGATCAGGGCGTATACCTTCACGACCTACCACGTGACTGAGAAACTGCAGGTGCGGCTTAAATAAAGTGCATTTATCAAGATTTAATTTTAAATTTACACTTTTTAATTTATTAAAAACAGCTGTCAAGTGGATCACGTGTTCGTTAAAGGTGGCGGAGTAAATGATGATATCGTCGAGGTAGACCACTACGAATTTTTCCAGAAAATCAGCAAGCACTTGGTTCATCAAGCGCTAAAAAGTTGCAGGAGCGTTACAGAGGCCAAACGGCATGAGCAAAAACTCATAAGTGCCGAATGTTGCTGTGAAAGCGGTCTTTTCCTGGTCACTTTCTTTCATACTGACTTGCCAGTAACCTGACATAAGATCGAGGGAGGAGAACCACGTAGCATGACCAAATACCTCGAGTAAATCATCAATCCTTGGGAGTGGAAAAGCGACCTTTTTCGTAACTGAATTCAACTTCCAATAGTCGATGGACATATGTAACTTTCCATCTTTCTTGGGCACTACCACTATAGGCGAAGTCCAAGGACTTTTTGAATCTTTTATTAATCCTTTGTCTTTTAGAAATTCTATCTCTTTTCTTATAAATTTTCATACAGACGGGGCAGCACGGTATGGTGGTTGTTTTATGGGAGCGGCAGATCCGGTATCTATCTCATGCGTAACAGCACTAGTTTGTCCCAGATCGTTCATGTCACGGGCGAAAAGACTTTTCTCTTGATACAGCAGGTGGAGGGTGGCTTCTTGTTCTTCAATACTCAGGTGGGTGGTATCGATGCTTTTCTTTAATCCTTTTTCTAAAGATCCATCCTCGGGTTCGACTCCTTGGGTTGGTAATTCTTCCATGTCAGCGAGGTAAACGGCAGAACTCTGGCAATTTTCCCAAGGGTTATGATAAAGATCGTCATCAGAAATTTCAGTGTAGAAACCGTCTGCCTCCTCTAGCGACTCATCATCATATTCAAATTCGTCGAATGTCCTCTCACTTTCGGGCAATTCTTCAATTACCTCAACCGGGGACCCTCCATCAGTTGATATCAGCACTTCAGCGGTCTTCTCTCCATAAGTGAGGTACATCACTTTCTCTGCGAAATATAAACGGGCCCGAGCTCTCATGAACCAGTCCATACCTAAGAGCAACAGGTCTTCAGAAGACTCAATAATTTGAAAAGGCGTGGGAATTAAAATGTCACGAATGGCTAATTTAACACTTTAAATTTTGCCCAAAGTTCGCTCCCTGGTTCCGTTGGCGTTTACTACGACGGTGGTAGACGGTCCATCAATTTTTAAAACCAATTTATCCATCATTTTCTTCGACATCAGGCTCATAGCAGCACCTGAGTCTAATATTGCAACTATAGGGTTATTCGTGATAACGACGTAGCAACGGGCGGCCGTGGTCCGTTCACTTAAGGTAAGTTCAGCTATATTCGTTTTCATATCTTCTATAGGAGGATCTGGTTCAACTATAAAAGGTCTTTTTAACACTTGAGCTAAATTGCGGCGTTGGTTCGGGTAATGCAACAATTGTCCTACAGTTGCATTAACTTTCATGTTTAAGAGGTCCTGCGCCATGTTATATAGCTCGAGTTGATTGACAATGGACGGGCCTCTCTTACGCCGAGGTCGTACCGGCGGGACTTCTGGGGCTTGTAGGGGCATCACCTGCACGGGGTATCACGGGTCAACTTCTGGTGGATTACTTCTTAACTTTTCTTCAACCTTACTTCCCGATTTTTTTATGTTTTTACGTGGTCTTTGGGTACTGTAAGGTTGATGCTGGGCACGGGGATAACAAAGGCATCCTCTTCCTCTGGGTAATAACCAGTGTCGTTGAGGTCACACAGGTTACCGTTACAAGTTTGAGGTAACACTTGTACGGTAGGTTTGTTTGTACGATTTCTTACAGGTTGGGTTTGGTTCTGACCTTGATTTACCGGGGCATGGTTCGTACGGGGCTCTTTTAGACATACAATCCCGAGAAATATGAACGGGTTCACCACAGCTGTAACAAGTCACACGGGAGATCCTATTATTATTGTTATTATTATACCCATTACGAGGATATCATTACGCAGCCTAGATTCATTATTTTCTACTCGGGCTACAAGAGCGGTAAGAATTCGATCGTAATTCATAGACATAGGGTGGGTTAACTGGGTCAGATCGGGTTCGATTTTTCCTTGCTGGTTTCGTACTTGATTTTTTTCTCTATAGTATCCACCAGCTTCAATTTTACGGGCTCCGATCACAGCTTTCTCCAAATTCCTTGGTTCGACCACACTTAACCACGAGGCTATCTTCGGCTTCAAACCTCCCAAAAACATTCGTACCATGTACGGTTGAGGAAGGCGGTTATCTGGGTCTACCCTATGCAACAACTTCTTGAAACTATACGCATACGTATCCACTTGTTCATTATCCCGTTGTGCTAAGGTATTCAAATCAATCTGCCATTTATAATGGCGCTCGGGGGTGGCAAAATACGCAGTAAAATGGGGAACAAAGCTGATGTCTGGTTCACGAGCATCATCCCAGTGTTCCAAGCTCCTTTCATTCTATCGTACCAGGTAGCAGCAACACCACATAAATATCCAGAGGCTATTCTCATTTTTCGGTCAGGACTCCAATTGTTAGCATCCGTAGCACATTCAAATGCTTCCACCCTTTCAAGAGGATCTTCATCTTCAGTTCCATGGAAGGTGTCTACTCTTACTAAATTTGTTTCTCTTGCTGTAGGGGGGCAGCAGCAGCAACACCTATAGTGGTATCCCTAAATGCATTGGCTATTTCTCTTAACACCATATGCAAGGGCTCTTGGTTTCCGTTTTGACAGTCTTGATAGGAGGGGTAAAGGAGGATTAACGGGAGTTTGATTTCGGTCTTCCTCATGTTTAGAGCGATTATCTTTCTCAACACGTTGTGGGTCCATGATTATTTAAATAAAAAAAATATTCTAAAAATTTTTTTTTTTTTTTAGAGAATCTCATAGTCACCACCAAATTGTCGAAGGCGCTGGGCGTGTGCTAGAATTGAATAACCAATCACACACACACAAAAAAAAATTTAAAGAAAGAAAACTCAGACACACAGGATTACGTAACAAGTCTGATATATGGAGGCGGATTGATTTGGCAAGAGAAGGCTTATCAGGCTTGATACATACGGGAGAAAGAGTCACACAGGAAGAAGGAAAAATACTTAAAGATTTTTATATGATATAAAAGGTTTGTCTTTATTAATTTTATAACTTTTTACAATAGAGGACGCACCACTTTTCAATACAAAAATTTTGAATCTATTTATAAAAATTTTCGAAGAATTCAAAAAGAAGAAATTCGAAATAAAAGAAGACAGGAAGATCACACCATCTTCTTTACCCTTTTTAATTAATTACTTATTCGGGCTAAATTCTATCATGAGCATATGCATTTGATTTCACTGCGTTTAATTTTCATCGTGAAAATTAAGACACAGCCTCACGCTATACCCGATTTGGCCTTGCAGGAAATCAATCTTAAAATCACGATTTAAATGATTTTTCCCATTTTCGGCATACCTCTATGATGGGACCAAGTCTTAAAACAAAGGCTGATTATTTTCTTGATGCCTTATTATCATTAAATTATTCCAGATCTTGATCTGATCCTTCTCGATTTTCTGATTTCTTCGTAATTAACGGCTAAAACTTCATCCAGATCGAGACTTTTGAGGTATGAGGCTTGAATGGGGGACTATGGGAACTAGGCGCAGTACCAGGTGCAGGAAAGTTTTTTTATTTTTTTTTTATGCACGGCGCAGCTATAGAGATCACGTGCGTTACATGGCTGAAATCTACATGATCATATGTCTGCCGGCAGCTCTTTCGGTCTTGCGGAAAAATTGACCATCACGGGATTCTAGTCCGCTCCTAACAGTGCATATTCAATTTTGTCGCTGATTATTACTAATTCAAATTCACCTTGCGAGACATATTTCAATGTTGTTGTAGAACCAAATCATTCACGTGGCCCGCTAATATAAAATCTACAAAATCGAGGAATTTAAAAAGCCTCTTTATAATATATACCAAATATTTACTCTAGAAAATCCATCAGTGATAATCAATTTCCTGAGGAGACCAACATTTTCCAGGAACGACGTCGCGTTTCTCGAGGTAATGTCAAAAAATAATCAACAAAAATTTGTTTGAGATCATGTGTAACATGATAGTTGTTGCGTGTATATTAGTATAACATCCAGTTTTTGATATTATTCCACTTGGCATTTTTATCTGCTTAAGAAATGCTACGGCACAGCAAAATTTGACATGATCACTAGACAAAATTAAAACTATGCATGACTAAAAATAATCCAACGATTGAGAAACAAGCAACCGAACAAGCAAAAAAACAAAAGCAATTGCATTTGTAATAGAACAAAACTGCAAACCTAAGAACTTTTTATGTTGTAAAAGTAAATATTTGTGTGAACTAGCATTAAAATTATCGATGGGTTATTGTTTTTAAATAGTTATTCTTTCATTAAATGATATCATTGTATAACTGATAAATTTGTTTAATTTTACATTTAGGCCGTTCAAAATTGAATGTTAGGTTAACATCAATATTTGAGCTCAGGCACAGGGAAAGGGGAAATTTAAACAAACATATAAAAATAAACAAAAGTATTATTGCGCAGGGGGTGTGTAATGTGATACATCAAAAAATATTCATGGAAACAAGATTTTCTATTAGCAAGTCCACTAAATAAGGCTATTGGAAATATCGTTTTTTAGAACTTTCAAATTTTGGATTTGGTAAATTTTCAATTTATTTTCTGCACAAAAATGTATAACTCGAAAATCAATGAAAAATTACCAAATCGCATCAAAATTTGAGAGTACCTAAAAAACGGCATTTTATGCAATGCTATACAATAAAAATCCTGTTTTGTGTAAACCGATTATTTGTTATAAAATTGATATCGATATACATTGTATGATAATAATGTATTTTAATAATTTTTTTTGTTAGGTTGGGTAATGTTGAATAATAATAGAGCATTACCGATTTTTTTCAAAATAATGTGCAGTTGATGATCAAAATATGATAATCAAAAATATATTAATAGAAGTATGAGTTTATAAACTTGTAAACAATCAAATTTCTTTTATTAATAATTGTGGCAGATTAAAATGAAATCAGATTAAAATGAAACTGGGGACCTCTCTTGCTCACCTTTAAAGCTTATTGATTAAATCTCATTGGTCAAATTAAATCACACGTTTATTGAAAATTTTCCTGTATTGTAATTTGCTTGTATAATTTCGTAAGGGCCGAGATGACATTAACCTAAAATTCAACTTTGAACGGCCTAAAGGTCTTTTTAATATTAAATATCCCTTTTACATTAAATTGATAATTGACATTAAGTCTCAACATACACTGAGTTCATTTATCTAATTTTATTGTGTAAAATTATTTAATATTTAAACATTTGAGACCTTCAAAAAACTTTTCATCTTATTTTACGCCCCCTGGAACCCATGCAGAACCCATTTTCTCTTACTATTGTATTGTCTGGGCTTAAATTAATGATTGCAAATCAAAAAGAAAAGTTTTTCAAATTGGGTACAAAATAATTGAAGTTATCTGGCAAACTCATATTAGAGTGGTAACTCAATTAAGTAAATCAAAACTATGTTAACAATATTAGTAATTTTACTATGATCAGATTTCAATCGATGAAATTAAAATAATCGATTAAAATATGATATTACTTTATTTAATTACAAAGAACGCACAAATTTATAAAAGATGCGCCTTGACATTGCACTTCTTTTTTCGAATTTTTTTTTAGCTGAAAACTTTTCGCAAAGTCATTTCTAAACAGTTATGCTTGATTTTTTGCAAGAATTCTATTAAACTTTGGACTTGTGTTGTTGAGGTCTAATTTTTTTCACTTTAACTAATTAAATTTTTTCAAATTTTATATATTAATAGAAAATTCTAAAGTGTAACTTTATTCTTCAACATTTATTAAAGCTCTTATAAAAATTTCTAGGTAATTACTTGGGTTTTCGATAAGTAGTATCATTTTAAAATTTATTAATTAATAATAAATATAATATTAATAAGAGTATACTAATCTTAACGTGCTGTGAAATTCACAGCTCTGCATCAGCCAATCAAAATTGCAGAATTAGCATGATCTGCAAATTTTCTTTGTATAACAAAAACAAAGATTTTTTACGAAAAAATCAAAAAATTACTTATAATTCAAAATCTAGCTTATGAAACTACTTCTTTTTATGCGAAAAAATATTCCTTGAAAATTTTACTATAAAGGTTGCTATTTTTATAGCCCTAATCCTAACTCTAACCTTAACTCTACTTTTAATAGAAAACTTTTTAAAACGGGGGCGTAAATTTCATAGCCTGTGAATCGAAGTAATTTTCTATTAATAATAACTGATAACGTTAATTATTGATCTTTTATTTGTAGAATACAAAAAATCTGTAATATATCAAATTCTATAGTTTGCTCACATAGTTTTGATTTACTTAGTTAAGTTACCACCCTATCATATAATCATGAAATTATTTCTTCTTGTTATTCTTTCATGTGTTATGATGTAAA
This sequence comes from Gigaspora rosea, assembly GCA_003550325.1. Classification (NCBI taxonomy): domain Eukaryota; kingdom Fungi; phylum Glomeromycota; class Glomeromycetes; order Diversisporales; family Gigasporaceae; genus Gigaspora; species Gigaspora rosea. The sequence continues at coordinate 218,449 of QKWP01000495.1, read as the reverse complement.
CATGTTTATTTAAATTAAAACTCAGCTGACAACTCCCTACCAATCATGATTATAAATTGCCAGATAACACCAATATTGGGCAAATTGTCGAATACAGTAATTTGGCAAATGATTGGCTACATGTGCCACAGAGCGGCACGTGGTCATTTGCTAAATTACTGTTATTCTACAATTTTTGCCCAATATTGTATACTTATTGGGATGCAATATTTTAAAAAGAAATTTATTTATTGAATTTAATTTAAAAAACAAGTCACTATACTATTAATATAACATTTTTAAACCAAAAAAAGTTGATCAAGAATGAAATCAATCTTTTTAGAAAAATAAAGATATAAACAATAATTTAATTCAAGAAGAATGTATCTGTTAATAGAAAATGAATTAAATGATATTTCAAAGTTTAAAAATTATAAAGATTGTAAAGAATGTAAGAAGATAATTGAAAAGGGAGATCACTTAGATATTTTGAAAAAAATTTAATAAGCATAAAGAGAAAACAATTGAAAAGATATCAATCAATGGCACAATTCAGTATCATAGAGCTTAAACAAATGCTTGAAGCTATTTTAATAATAAAATTTTAAGTGATCATGAATTTATTGACAAGCAAATCCAAGTTTTAGCAATGTGGAAAAACTTATGAATGAAAATGACCGTGAACAAGAAGCAAATAAAATATAAAAAAAATATCATTAAAAAAATCTGGGCTTAGATATAAATATAGATAATAAAGTAAATAGGAGTCATAGCTGAAGCTGCAAATAGCAAAAGCTAAAAATTTTAATTATTTTAATATGAAATTTTCAAAAATTATATTTTTTAAATTGAGGTCTCTAATTTCCAGCTGTGACAATAGGGAATATAAACAGGTTTATTCAAAAGATTTCTGGAATAGTTACTACAATAGATCTTTCTGAGATAGGGCATATAAATTGCTTGGCCAGATTAGGCTATATCGTATATTAAACAAAATAATATAACATTGCTCAAAGAAAAAAATTATGATAAATCAAAATTATATTAAATAGATTATTTTTGTAATGGAATTGTGCGTAATCTTAAAGGTGAAATAGGTAAAACATTAATGAACTTACAGTTTTTTTGGAAAATAAAGTTTAGGCCTGAATTTAAAATGAATATTCACAATACGTATTGTTGAATTTTATATAAAAGAATGAAAAAATTTTCAAAAAATAATAAAACAAAGAGAATACACAGTTTGGAATGCTTGATCACGAGAAATATGAATCTTTAAAAAGATTAATATTCATCTTCAATGTGGACATTCACATACATCTAAAGGCCATATTGCAAGTGACTTTTTATTGAGAGCTATTCAAAAAAAAATTATAAATGCAAAAAATAGGAATCGAATAAATTAATATGTGCTACTAGCTATTTTTACAAAAAAAATCTAATATTTGTAGCAGAAAAAATAAATAAATAAATAAAATAAAATAAAAACTTAAAAATGGTTTTAAAATTAAAACTCTTTTTGCTAATCTCTGTTTTATTATATTTTTATCCATATCTCACTTTTCAGTGACTTAAAAAAAAAAAATGCAGTTATATTGTATACAAATGTTTACCAACTACTGTTATTCTTTACTTGATCTGTTCTCTAACTCTAGTTTTTGATAAGAAAAAAATTTTAAAAATACAATAAGTTTGCTTTGGTTAAATCTCACTTTCATGAGGGCACCACTCAAATAAACAATTTTAACACAAACCTTGCCTCTACAAAGATACATGATCAAACCACATTTTGCTTAAAACTATACATAGATACTTGGTTTTAATATTTCAGGTTCTACTGCTTTATATCAGTCTTTTGTTTACTCAAAAGTGGGTAATTCAGTTTACTCTCATCAAAATCAAAAATTATATTATCAATACCTAAATTGGAATAATTAGCAATCTAGCATTATCAAAACAAACAACAATATATCATATATCTATATATAGTACAACTATAAACTTACTATACTCTAAATTATACTATGTTTAATATTATTTTGAATCTTGAATAATATTAGCTTTTTGTAGTTTCATAGCAACAATATACCTAAATAGTATCAGCTTTTATTCAATTTTACAATATACTAACCTTGGCCAGTTTGGATAAATGGGACCTTTCTGAACAAATTATACTTATTTTATAGACTAAAGAGAACTTTGGTCCTTATTTAGCCAAATATTGGCCACAGATAAAGTAGTCTAAACAAAACTTTCCCTTTAGTTAGTTATTAATTCTGTATATAGTAATTAACTATATTATTGTGAACACTTTTTAAAAATTTATACAGAGCTAAATATAAAAGATATTAAGCTAAAAATTAAATTATAAGTTCTTTAAATCTATATTTTAAATAAAAAAAAGTTTAAAAATTTTATGCTATAGTTTTTAAAATAATTAAGTTTAAGTAAGATTTTAGATTTTTATATTTGACCAATTTTTTAAATTTTAATATAGTTTTTATAGTAACTAGAATTAGGGATGTGCCATTTATCACATAATATTTTTTACTTAATAGCCACCCATCCATATATAGTGTGATCACTCTAATCTCAATTCTGATTGGTTAATATAATGACTAATATTTATAATATATTATATAAATATATATAATATCTGATATTAAATAGCCCTTGATCTACTGGTCCATCTTGGATAATTTTACTACCAAGATGCTCACCTCAATGAACAATTCTAACAAGCCCAAAATTATTAAAATCCAATCACAGGGTCATAAGATCGCTAAGGTTTTGTATTATTATATATATATATATTATATATTAAAATTTATATATACTGTATAATTGGCTGGAACGTAGCGACTGACCCTAAGTTTCTATGCGAAGTGATACAAAAGTTACGTTTTTGATGCATTTTGCCCAAAAAAACGTATCTTTTCTGATGCATCTTTGTACATTTTATAGAAATTGTATCAAAAGTCCAACTTTGAACTTTTTTGTTTGTCCACACGCGTGTCATGTAATTAAAAAGTCAAAAAAAAGCCAAAAAATAACAAACCCTATCGTATCGTAGAGTTACTTTTAAAGCAGTATAACGATAATCCTGCTTTTTTATTAAAAACTTGTTTTATTATTAATTACGTTTGTGCACTACATTCCTTTTAAAGTACTTCGCTCTTTTTTTTTTAATCTAACCCTATAACACTCTAAACTCTCAAACACTGCAGAAATTCAAAGCTTTGAATAAAGGTCTTTGATGAATATGAATTCATATTTTGGAACACAAAACACTATATGGAATGAAGATAAGGATTGGAACCGCGAAAAATTATGCAGGCAATTAATCATATCATTTAACACACTTAATAATCGTTTAACTGTTTAATTATTTAATTAACCGTTTATTAATCATTTAGCTGTTTAATAACCGCTTAACCGTTTATTAATCATTTAATCGTTTAACCATTTTTATAATTGTCTAATAGGTTAACCGTTTATATGATCATTTAATTATTTAATTACTTTGGAACCCAAAATACTGTATGGAATGAAGGTAAGGATTGGAACCGCGAAAAATTATACTAGCAATTAATTATGTCATTTAACACGATTAATAATCGTTTAACTGTTTTTGTATACTACTGATTTTAAGTATGATTCTCTTTTATATACTACTGATTTCAAGTATGGTTCTCTATTAAATTCTTTTATTAGATTCTAAAATTTTCCTTGCATCATCACAAAATCATAGGGTCATACCTTTTTGTTGCAAACTGCGATAATTACTTGACCATCTATTAATCATTTAGCATATTACATTTTATTTTCAAAGCGACATATGTACTGATTGGTGAAGATCAAGTCCAACATTTAGAATTAACAAGAGACATTGCCAAAATGTTTAACAAGATGTTTCATCAAAATGTATTTTCTTTACCACTACCAATTACCAACGATGTACTTATATATATATATATATATATATTTAGCCATTTAATAACCACTTAACCGTTTATTAATTTAATCGGTTAGCCATTTTTAATATTGCAGTAAAAAGTTTTAGATCATAAAAATATCGAACAACTTCTTTTTACTGAAAAGGGAGTGTAGATATTAGAGAATTTGGCAAATAATTAGAGCCTAATTCTAGTCCAAGAGAACTAGAGGAAGTTCCAAAGATAAAAATGGATGCTAATTCCCAATTACCAAAAATTCCGCAAATTCTTCTTAAAAGTATTTTATTTGTTCGCTTATTTACACAGATTAGTTGGTAATACAAAATTATTTATTTATTCTGTAATTAATAAATTTAGGATATATCAGATTCGTTCACTCATACGTATTTAGCAGTAAGTATAAAGATCATTTATTAATCAGTGTATTTAAATAAAGTATTCATTCATATTCACTACGTATTAACAAATAATAAAAAATTTTTGATTCAAATTTATTACTTAAAAATTGCTCTATTTTAAAATTATGTATTTAAAAACTTTATTAAATAAAAATATTGAAATTGTTGAAATTAAAATTATAGTATATCTAATATATTTATTAAAATAATTTAATTTAAAATAAAAATACATATAAATTTATTATTAATAAATCTAATAGCTTATTCTAATAAATCGTTGATTCTTAATAAATCATTGTGATTCCTAATGAATCGTTGGTATCGTCCCTGATGGCATAAAAAAAAAGTGCCATTTTCAATAGGAATCTAAAAATTATGCTACTATTGAGTAAAATAAATTAGCTTATCTCGAATACTTTATAAATCCAAATAGCTTATTCTAAAATTTAATATTTTGGCTCTGGCCATACAATGCTATGCATTAGCCTAGTAATACAAAACCTTAACAATCTTGTGACCCTGTAATTAGATTTTAATGATTTTGGGTTTATTAGAATTGTCTTATTGAGACAAACATTTTGGTAGTAAAATCATCCAAAATGGACTAGTAGAAAAAAGTTAATATTAAATAATATATAATATATATATATTATATACCATATATAATTTAATATATGTATAAAATTATTTGGATTTCTCTGAAAAAGACGAAAAAAATGTAAAGCAAAACTTAAGAAAGAAATCTCAGATTTCGTAAATCTAATTAGAAAAAAAGAAATTTCTGTTGAACAGGCAAAATATATAAACAATAAAATATTGATCCCTAGTTTAGAATATAGATTGAATATACAACTACTATTGAAAAAGAAATGTAATGAAATACAAAGCCCTATATTGCAGGTTATCAAATGGAAAGCAGGTTCTGAAAAAACAATGGCCCATGCATACCTGTACCATGAACTAATAATAGTAATGAAATCCCTTTGGCAGAGACATTTAGAACACCTGATTTCAAAGTGGTTTATAAGATTTAATAGCATGGGACTAGCAGTGGATATCATGATGTTAAGGCTAAGAAGAGCTCAATTGGATTTTATTTCAGCAGACCCCATATGACAACTAGATGAGGGGGAGTTAGCAGAAATAGGCTGAAACCACAACCTGAATACCACTATCCTTGCCGAGATTAAGAAATTAGGGATTGATATAAGAAGCAGCCTAATAGAAGATAACTGGAAAATTTTGGCCAACTGGGACAAAAAGACAGAAATCAAAAGGATCCTAAGAGAAGATAACTGGAGAGGCAAAATGTAAAGTTTAAAAGGTCTTGAAATATGGTTAATAGGACAAATAACTACACATAAGTGCTTCTCCTTATTATCTTGGCAACAGATAAAAAAACTAAGAAATCTTAGCCCCAAGAGAAATTGGTTTAAAAGATTGGAAGAGATCGTTATTTCTAATAAGCCATGAGAAAAGTAAAACCTCAGTATCTAGTCTCAAACTCGAGTTGCAAACTTATTCAAGAAGAATACATCCAATCTCAGGAAAAAGAACAAAAAAAGATTGGGTGCTAGAGTACTCGGATGAATCTAATAAACCATTCATAGACAGAGTAGAAAACAAAAGTTAAACTCCCTAGTAAAAATCTCAGAATGGGAAGAAGACGAACAGGAAAACAAAGCAGAAGACAGAAGCAATATAAAGAAGGTAAGAATCAAATGAAGAGAACCAAGTAGAAATGTGAAAATTGACAAAAGAAAAGTAGAAAATATAAGCAAATGGATAAAACACAGTATAAATAGTTGGGACCTTTGAATGAAAAAAAGAAACTTCAAGAAGCACATGCTCTAGAAATGCGACTTTAATGCAATTTTCTGAATCTCAAGCCCATGACACTATAAAGATCAAAAGCTAGGAAAAAAAAAGCATTCACAGATCAATTAGTAACACACAGAAGAGAAAGAAATTATTAGACATCCTGGAAAAAATGTTTACACAGATGGCTTACTTGGAGAAGGGTATTGAATAGATGTAGTGGTGGATATAGTATAGTTCAGATAGATAGCAATAATAGAATAGTAAATGAGATAAAAGAAAAAATTGAAGGATAGTTCTTATCTACGAGGTCAGAATTGGTAGCTATTTTAATAGCCCTGCTGATTTTACCTCCTGGATGTAAGGTGAAAATTTTCATTAATAGTCAAGTGTCGATATAGGTAGTAAGAAACCTAGAAACAAGATGGAGCCTCCGTAGTTAGTTCAAGACGAAGAACATAGGCATTATAGGAAATATAAAGAAGAACATTGAGATGAAGAAACTAGAGATTATGAAGATCAAAGTAAAAGCACATTCGAGAGACCTATGGAATGAGAGAGCAGATATCCTAGCCAAAGAAGGGAGAATTGATATAGAAACCAAAAATCTCTTGAAAGAAGGCTCAGTGTCGAGAGTGTTTCAACCTACATGGAACAATAGAAGTATTGAAGTACCAATAAGAAGCTTTATAAAGAAATGAACCAATATGTATTATAAAGCAGAATAGACTTTTTTAAGGTACAAAAAAGACAGTCTCTATCAAGAACATACTCAGGACAAGAATTGAGAAACATTCAGGGATTTTTGGCAACTAACAAGAAAATCCAGAGCTCTTATCAGAAAAAACTATAGAGATCAATCTTTAGAATCAAGGCAGTGAACTGGCTTCTCCATTCACTACTTAAAAGAAAGAGAAATTCCACAAAACCTGTACCTGGTTATAACCTGCCCTAGATGCAAAGAAAGCAAAGAGAACTTCGAACACCTTACTAACTACAAAGTTAACATCCTAGTTTGGAACAAAAAGGTGGAAAAGATCATCAGAAAAATCTGGTCATCTCTTAATCAAGAGGAGAAGTTCGAAATAAGTCCATATCAACTCCAGAAAATCCTCCTTGAACATAATAAATACTATATCGAAAAAAGAAAAAATTAGCGAGAAGCATTCTTCTATTAAAGATTTGTACAATCCTAGAGCAGTTCAGTATCAGAAAAAACAATTTCTAACATACTAGTTCTTTGGTTAGACAAATGGATGTCCATGTTCCAGGAAAACATATGGAGAGAAAGTTGTAAAAGAATCGTCGAGTAGGAAAGGAACACAGGTATTACTACTAGACAAAAGAGAAATCATTAAATAGAGAAAAATCTGACGTAGCAAATAAAAGAGGAAGGAAAAGCAGGAAAAATGATGAGAATCATTCAAAAAAAAAGGTGCAGTAATGTTTTCGAAAAAGAGAAACAAAAGCATGTAAAAAAAAGAGAAAAAAGATGTAAATGTATAGTTATAGAAGAATTAGATTGTTGGATAAATACAGGTTTAAGGGGTTGGTAGAACCCTCTAAGTAGATCATGACTGGCTGTAGAACCGTGTCTCAGACCTGACTAATATAGGCATAAGTCTAATTAGTTAGTAAGATGAATTCTACTTTGGCAGGTCGCACACAGGCAGTGTTGTCACTTGGATGTGTCCATACTATGTTTTTTGTCCAACGTCCAAGATTGTCCAAAATCGTCCAAGCCTATGTCCCATGTTTAACTAATCAAAAAAGTAATTTAAAAAAATATATAATTATATATTTTTTTAGATGCTGGACTGATTGGTAAAAAAATTAAAATAGATTATCTTAATAAAATTTTAAGTAATTTTAATTTGAAAAAATGTTCAAAATGTCCAAAAAACATCCAAGTGACAACACTGTGCACAGGTACCCATGGTAACCGGGTGAGCCATACTTTAGTTGTAAGATATAAAGTATCAAAATAGGGTCAACATTTGCATATGTAACTATATTCTTTGAAATAAAGTATGATATGATCATCAAAAAAAAAATATATATATATGAAATTATAATAAGGCAACTCTTTCCGCTAATTCTCAAGACCAATTCCAAATGGAAACAAAAATCAAAACTAGAGCGATAATAACAATAGAAAACAATTATTTGGTATATAAGAATATTTTTGGAGAACAAAAAATAGATAGTGTTTATTAACATATTTTTTTTTTGTGAATAATGAGCATGGGCGTTATTTAGAAAATAGTACCTCCAAAATATCATGTAATGTCTTAAAATAATGCCTATACGCGTCTCTAAATAATGCGTACCCTATATAACTTGCATAAAATTTTAATATCAAACAGGTTTATATTGTTTATACAGGATAAATATTTAATATTTGATAATTGATAAATTATTAATTTACAGGCAAGTGCTAGAAAAAAACAACTTCGAAGTACCCTCTCGACGGTAAGTTAATATAGCCCAAATATAGCAGGAAGATTGCTGCAGAAATAATATACATTTTCCCATTTTCAAATATAGTATAGTAAGAGATAGTGATACAGTAGAATGAGTATAAACTGTATATGTTTTTAAATAGAAAGAAGTTTAAAAGACTCATCTCTTTGTGCTAATAGAAGGTTAACTCAGTTGAGTTCTGAACTTCAAAATTATTTAGTAGAAGTTAATTCTCTAAGAAGTTACCTGTTAATAATAAAATTACTATTCGGAACTCTTGTCCCTGTGAATATCAAAAAACCCACATTTGTATTTGATAGAAATAAAAAAAAGTATCGCTTATAACTATACCTTTGTAAATTGATAAATGATTAATTATCTCATTTGTCGAACAATTGCATACTCTGTGATTTAATTTGAAACCGATTCTGTGCCACTGTTAAGATCGATTCTACTCGCTGCAGCAAGACTCTACGAACCTTGAGACTGGACCAAATCTTCTATGCTTCTTTCTGCCTACCAGTTCAAGGTTTGAGAGTCTTGGACGAATCGTTAGATAGTGTTTAGGTTAGATAGTAGTATTGTTAGTAGTTTTTAGCTATCACTTCAATAGTCACTACTTTCACAATATACATACATACCAGTTTTCTCTTGGCATTACTACTTATATATAACGCACATGGTTGTTATTTGGAAAATCAAGTTTATCAAAAAATCAACTATTGTTTCAAAATAATGGCCATGTGCATACTCTAATTAATGCACATATACTCAAAATAACGCGCAGGTGAGCATTATTTCGTGAAAAATGGTAGAAGCATTATTTATCTGATTAACTTGAAGTCATAAAAAGATGACTTTTCAAATTTTCTGTAACGGAAAACAAAAAATTTTGTTTTTCATAGCATTATTTGGGAATCAGCTTAGACTTGGAACTGCAGATCTTTTGTAAACACGTAAACAAATAAACAAACAATTAATAATACAACAGTAAGTACCAAGTAAACAAACAAATTTGGGGATCGCTTAAAGCCATGTGCAATCATATGATCTACCGATTAACAGTGCAAGGCAATGATTAATATTAACCTCGGCTATACTATGTAACGACCCTTAATGGTTTGATATTTTTGATATTTTCTAGCGATAGTTTTCCGACAACTATCTTATTAATATTAATAATTTTTTTATTTTGATTCTACAAGCAAGTAAAATTAAATAAAAAAAAGTACTATTGAATTTGACCTAATAGTTATCGAGAAAATATCAACTAAAGTTTTAAAAAAGCATTGAAAATTGAGAAAAATCCTATATGATTATAATTTTTTTGTGTTTAAATAAAAAGGGTTTTAAAATTTAGTGCACCTGCATTGCGGTGCACCCCTTTATGTATCTCAAAATTTTATTAGGGTAACCCCTGTTGTGTTACTAACAAAAAATGCTCCTCTCACGATTTTACTAATATTCTAAAACTTTAATCCTAATCCTAACTATAATCCTAACCCTAACTCTAACCCTAATCATTGTTTGTATTTGTTACTATAGAGTGCACTACAGTGCAGGGTGCACTAAATTTTTAAACCCAAATAAAAATATCTTGATAACTACAGAGTCAAATTCGGTGAAATTTTTTTTATTTTAATTCTATAGAATTCTATAAATTTGTAGAATTAAAACATCGAATTTGATTATGTAGTTATTGAGAAATAATTACTTTAAATTTTAAAGTTCAGGTTTTTATTTTACAAGAGATATTAAACTTTGAACAAAGATTTCTCGGTGACTACATAATCAAATTCAATGAAAATTTTTTATATTTAATTCTAAATATTTGTAGAATTAAAATGAAAAATTTTCATTAAAATTTGTTCATGTGGTTGTCAAGAAATAATTGATTATATTTTTAGTACTACAACTTTAATTGTTAAACTTTAAATATCTCTCAATAATTATTTATCAAATCAATAGATTTTTTTATTTTAATTCTACAATACTATAGAATTAAAAAAAAATTATCAAATTTGGTTTAGTAGATATTGAGAAATTTTTATTTAAACGTTAAAAAAATTTTATATATTCATTAAAAAAAACAATTTTATATTTACACTATAAATACCTGCTGGTCTGATTTGTTGCAGCAGCTATAGTATAACCACTTGTGTCATTTTATTAGCACCATATTTTTTTTGTTAGTTTATAATAATAAATGCATAATTAAAAATTTTAAAGAATATAAATAAAAAACTTTAAAGAACTTAACTAAAAGGTAAAGAATTAAATAAAAATTTTAAAGAATTTAAAAAAATATTAAACCAAATTATTATAATAAAGCATTAATCATTTGATATTTATTTAATTGCTTGTTACATTAATATATCATTACTTTTACTATTTAAGAGAGGTTCTAGATTCATATTTAGTTCCTGAATAAATGCATTGGTTTGCTTTGAACTACCTCTTTCCTCAATTCTCCAGTATACATCATGAACTCTTTTTATTAACTCATTTATTGCAAGACGTCGGCTTCCTGCAGCTTTCTCAGCTTAGGTTTTTTCAGGCTTTTTATATTCATTAATTTCTGTGGAAAATATATATCAAACCCAGTATCCTTAAATATTTGTTGAAAGTTCACCATGCATAACTTGTTAGTAGCTTTGTACAACCATATTTGTGCTCGTGAAAGATATGACAACAAGATAACAAGTGTCGACGAAAAAAAAGATATTCACAATTAGCAAAGTAAGACCTGGTGCATTTTTTCCTTTCTCAATTCTTTCTTCAATGGCACAGAACTTACAAGCAAGTAATTTTTAACAGGAAATGGAAATCTATGAAATTCTTGAAGAATATCATGATCAATACCAGCTACAGAAATATTTCTAGTACAGAATTCAAATACAACATGCTCTGAATTTGAATGCTTTTTTAAATCAAGTTCAACGATTTTATAAGATGCTTCTAAACATCAGCAATAAATATATGAAATCTTTCGAAAGAAATTGCATACTGAAATCTTTCGAAAGAATCGCAATCTTTCGAAAGATTTCGGTATGCATTTCTTTTGAAAGATTTCAAAAGAAATTTCGAAATATTTCGAAATGTATTGCGAAATATTGCGAAATAGGGCAAATAAAAACAATGCAATCCCGTATCTAATTTGTACCTAATTTGTACCTAATTATTCCTTCCGGGGTTGCAGGAGGTAATTTTTTGCATATTATCGCAATATTTCGCAAAATTTTAAAATTTTTTTTAAAAAAATAAATAAACAATATACATATTCACATAATCACGCTTTTGCAAATTTTTGATCATTTTCACAGGTTTTCGCATTGTTTCGCATTTTAATATAAAATT
>QKWP01000495.1:184793-198331 GCA_003550325.1 Gigaspora rosea | reverse complement strand
ATTTTTTTTATTAATTTTTTTATTGGATTTTTTTTAAATTTTTTTTTATTTTTTTCGCTTATTAGTTTTTCTCATTTTTTTATATTGTTTATTTTTATTTTTTTTTTATTTGCATTTTTTTTATTTATCCATTTAGATAAGCATATGCGCAACCCTGCATTAACAAGTTTTCTTTTTTTTTTTACTACAGTATTATTATATTTTTTATTATTTTTTTTATTCCTTTTTTTTACAGTTTTTTTTTCTTTTTTTACTTTAATTTTTTTTCTTTTTTTTACGTTAATTTTTTTTCGTTAATTTTTTTATCGTCTTTATTTTTTTTATTATCGTATATCGTTTTGTTTATTTTAGATTATCAGTTAGGGCAGTGTCATTAATCACCTGATTATTTTTTATCAGAGGTCTACCCCCCCTCTTCCTCAATATATAAATAGTCAGGTTCTTATATATAATTTCAACTTTTTTTACCCCCTCCTCCCCTAAAAAATCACCTGATTTTTGTTACTCCCCTTACACAAGATCAGTATATAACTGATATCGGTAAGTTAAATTTTTTTGTTTTTTTTTTACTTTTGTTTATTTATCTAATTTTTTTTTGATTTTTGGGTTCTCGTCGTTGGAGCCGTTTTTCTTTCGTCGTTGGAGTCGTCCATTTCGGTGCTTGTTCTTTGTCGACGGTGTCTCTTTTTTTTGTAGCTTGTCACGTTTTATGGCGTCACTACTTGCGTTATTTGTTGTTGAGTATCGTTGCCTTGGTGTTGTAGTTGGGTGTCGTCATCTTGGTGTTATTGCTGTGGAGCTATAATTTTGGTGCTGTAGATTTTGTTGCCTGTTTGCTTTACCACTTTTTTGCTGTTTGCTTTGCTGCTTGCCTGCTATTTGTTTCATGTTGCTTGTTGGTTTGTGTTTCTTGTTTGCCGTGTATTTTGACACAGTACGATTTCGTTGGTCCGTGTTAACATCATTTTGCCGTTGGTCTGGTAGTATTTGAATCTTTTGAGCTAAGGTAGAGTTAGCATGAATTATTTAGTTAGCAGTTAGGGATAGAGTATTTTTAGGTAAGTAATTGTTAGAGTGGTTTTGTACTTTCTTGTATTTCTAACTTGTAAACTGTTTTTAATGTATCTTTTTTTTTCTTGGTTATTAAGGACGTTTTGAATTATTTTGGGCAATTATTTCTTTGTTCTGGTTAATAGATGTATTTGTACTATTGTCAATGAATTTAGTTGTTAGGGTTAGAGTTGATTATAATTATCTATATTGAATAGATTAGAGTAGTTTAGTTTTGATTAAGCAGTATTAATAGTTGACGCTATCAAAATATAATTATTGTATAATTTGTTATATAAGCTTAATAATTTTTTTTTGTATTTAATGCCACAAATTGTTATTGTTATGTATATAATAAAATAATTTAAATAATTTAAATAATGTAATACGTACAGATAAAATAATTTAAATAATTTAAATAATGTAATACGTACAGTACGTCTGTTATGCCGATATGTATATGATATTTATTTACTATATATATCGAGTACATGATATATTACTGAATATATATATACGATATATACACGATACGTATATGATATATATACTATATGTGTACTATATGTGTCCAACATGTGTCCAATATGCGACATGAGTCAGGTACATATCAGGTATGTGTATAAATATATCTTATACATATCGGTCACATATCGTCACATATACTATACATATCGGGTACCTGATATTATACCGATGTGTACAATTTTGACCTGTGATACTTTATGTATGTACTAGCTTTAGTATATACGTATGTATATGTACATGCTTGCTGTTATTTTTTTTATTTTATTTTAATAATTATTTTTCAATAATATGATTGCATTTAAACTAAGCATTCTTAACATACTTCAGTTTTAATAATATAGTAGCAATTAAAATATCAAATAAAGAAGAGAAATTTATTTATATTATTTGATGATGGTGCTTATTGAAGTCCTTATGGACACATATGCAATAGTTAATTATAAACAACAAATTAATAATTTAATTAATCATTTAAAATGTGCCATAGTAATAAAATTTGTATTATTCAGTAAATTGTCCAAGTTGTCCAAATAACAGCACTGCATATAGTATTGCTATTTACACATCTTTGCAAATTCACATCAAGCATGATTAACTTACTAGACAATTTTTCAGATTATTAGAAGGTATAACCAATCTCATTTTCCTGACAGTTATTTTCTCTAAAGACAATTAGCTAACATCATATAGGTGAAAATTTACTAACAATATAGATATACCTGCAACTAATCTAATTCTAATCCTATGTGCTGGCCCATATGAGAAATTGCTATTAACAAAAGAATGGCTATATGAGCATTTTTATAACAAGCTGTAAAAGTTTAAATTTTATATAAGCACTGTTTGGAAGTGTTAATTATTGAAAATCAAATATCCAGTTCGTTATAAAGAAGAATTTAGTTCAAAAAAAAATTAAATTCGAAAGCATCAACTTTATTTTGAAACTATTAAGGTTTAATTTTGCTTTATTATAATTAATCAAAACTAGTTTCATTATAGCATCACTTTTTTTTTTGTTAAAAAAAAAAAGAGCTTCGTAAAAATATTCATCTGCATACTGTGAAATATATGTGCAAGTATAATACTATACACAAAAAATATGAACACTACTGTATATGACATATATGCATTTGCATATTCAGTTTACTCTAAATTCAGATTTAAAGTTTCTTCGGAATTGCATCAAGTTTCTTTATAACAAACTGGATATTTTGAAAAAAAAGTTTCTTTTGAAAGCTAACGCTATATGTTTTTTTTATTTTAAACGTTCTTGTTTTTTATTTTATTTTATTCTAATTATTTTTACTTATTTATTTTTTTTATTTATTTTTTATTTATTTTATTTTAATTATTTTGTTTAATTATTTTTTTATTTGTTTTTAATATTTTTTTTTATTAATAACTTTTTTTTTTAACTTTTATTTTTTTATTTTAGGTAAATTATATTTAGTGCAGGGTGCACCTGTGTGCGGGGGTTTATAGTTAGGGCAATAGATGATCGACATCATCGGCACATGATGCATATTGGAATAAATTTTATTGGATAATCTATTGTTTACTCGAATTGCAATGATGTAATTGCTACGTATCTGAAATAAATAGGGGCATAATCAAGTTATAGATCTTCTTTTTCGCTTGTAGTTAGTACAAGGCGATATTTGCGTTTTGTTCGTTTTAAAAGAAGACTTAGGTTAGTGAAGAATACAAAATAGCAAAAATATAACACAATACGTACCATACAGTCGACCTTCCTTAAGCTCACCTTTTATAGTGTATTCGCATAAACTTTCTCTCTATAATGATAATAATGACAAGACACAAACCGTTTCGCTGATTATACCAATGTTCTTTAAGTTCGTTACGCTTCTTTCTATTTGTTGAGAGTCAAGTTAACTCATCCAAAAGTTATTCTCATAATGTCAAAGCTGAAACCAATAATCGTTTAAACTGTTGACACGGCCAATAACAGAGTTTTGCTAGGTCATATTTATGTTTGTATCAGATTTATCATAGTAGTTTGTTGTAAAAAATCTGTTACTGTACGTACTGATTATTGTGCGCCTTTTTCCAGACAATGTATACTTACAGAAGGTTGACTGTATTAGGTGCCTAGAAGCATTGTATATTAACCAAATACATTATTTGCTATAGTTCTTTTAGTTGATATTATCTTTTGAATCATCTAACGTCCAATATGGAGCAAAATATTGATTTTTTGTCCAATGATGCATCACATGCAACCATTTCGTTGATATCTTAGAGCAAAAATTCCACATCTTTATCCAATGATACATCATGTGCAACCATTTCGTTGATATCTCAAAGCGAAAATTCCACAGTTCAACCATAATTATATCAAATCTGTGACTTCAGATAGTGAAATCGAATATGAAAATTACGAATTTAATGAACAATTAGAAGACTTTGTTGAACCATTAGAAATTTATGAAGGTAATATTTAAAGTTCTGTGATTAATGAGTAATGATGGATCTTATATAGCATATATATTGCTAGGACAAGAATTCCATACAGTTGATGAAGCATACAGTATAATTGAAACTTTTGCTCATTCAAAAGGGTTTGGAATTCGAAAAGGGCATGTTGAAAAAGATCCAAGTAATGGTCATGAAATTTCAAGAACATTCTTATGTCATCATGCTGGCAAAGTGTCAACAGAAAAAAAAACACATAAAACAGAGGAATCTGGTTCGTGTAAGACTGACTGTAAATGGAAAGTTAATATTTATTAGCGTAAATGTGAGAACAAATATCATGTATCCACCTTTACAAATACTCATACTGGCCATACTCCTGATCCAACCTCTATACAATTTATTCCAAAGAATCGTAAGCTTACAAATGAGATGTTAAAAGACATTGAATTCTATACTTTAGTTGGAAAAATTAATGCCAGTGCTCAGTATCAGATTCTTTCTGGAAAGTTTAAAGTTCCTATTAAAATTCAAAAAAGTAGATTCTCATGGAGAAAATGATGCTTCGCACTTATTGTCAAAATTACTTACAAAAAAAGAAGAAGACTCAAGATGGGTCATAGAATGGCGTCTTGACTCAAATACTAATTCGTTGACACATCTTTTTTGGATGTCCCCTAAGCAACTCGATCTCTAGATACGATATAGTGATATTATATTTCATGATGATACAGCAAAAACAAATATTTATAATATGCCGTTATTACTTTTTATTGCCATAGATAACACATATCGATCTCGTCTCATTGCACAAGCGATATTAGATGATGAAACAGTAGAGTCTTATTCATAGTTACTTGAAGTCTTACTTAAAGCAACTAATAGGCTTTTTCAAATACTATTCTAACTAATGCAGATCCTGCTATGTCTCTCGCAATTTCAACCATTTTACCTTCAACTAAACATCTACATTGCGCATGGCATATCAGTCAAAATTTACCAAAAAATCTCAAAAGTAAACTAGGATCTAATTGGGATTTGTTTATTAAGGACTTCTACAAAACTCGTAATGCACTAGATCTACAAACTTTTGAAACGCAATTTAAATCTTTAATAGAACGTTATCCGGAAGCGGCTCAGTATCTTAATAAAGTTTTATATCCAGATAGGCTATCATGGGCAAGAGCATATACTTTTAGATATTTCACCGCTGGTGCACAGGCAACTAGTCGTGTTGAATCAATTAATTCACATATTAAAGCAATTATACACCGCGGCAATATAACTTTATATGACTTAGTTGATTCATTAGACTCTCTAATTGCTAGTCAAGACCATTATTATGATTTTATTAGCTGAAAATCATCAAATCCAAATATAAAACCACCGAATATTTGTGATACGATGTATCTTAATGTTGACACCATTTTTAAAACATTTGTTGCACCCAATATAATTGAAAAAATTCAGTATGACATTAATTATAGCTTATTTTATCATTCAACTAATATCGAACCGGAGGTTCTGAATTCATACCAGGTAAATAATTAGGCGATTATTTTTATGTATTTGTTATCATACGTATACATTATTGGGCAAAAATTGTTGAGTAACGGCAATTTGGCAAATGAGCATGTGCTGCTTTGCGGCACGTGTACCAATCATTTGTTAAATTACCGTATTCGACAATTTGCCCAATAATGGTGTTATCTGGCAATTTATGATCATGATTGGTCGGGAGTCACTTACTAAGTTTTAATTTGAATAACCATGATTACGTTGTAACATATGAAAAAAATAACGGCAAGAAATTTTTTCATGATTATATGAGTTTGCCGGACAATATTCATTAGTCGACAAGATCATTTATTATCTTCATTGTTATTATTTTTATTACAGATGCAAGAAGAAGATACCGTATTTGTTGATAATGCATTTGACTATCCGTTGGCACATTCTTTTACCCTATTCAAACAAGTAGAGGACCAAGTAATTGAAGTTTGGGAAGTAATATATATGACCTGGCAACATTCTCGGCTTCACATATTTTTGCTTAAAGACGTGTCATTTATATGCAGTTGTATGTTACTAGTCAATCATAGATATCCTTGTAGGCATTTTTTTAGAGTTATGGCATATTCTTCCGTTGCAAAATTTTCTATTAATTTTGTAGCAAGTTATTGGTTATACAAAAAATATCAAGATGAAGATCTTGGTGCGCAGCCTCTCGTTAACTTATCTACAGTTCTTTTATCCAAACTAGCAGAGGCATTGGCAATTCCAGCTACAATATTACGAACGAATGGGTCTAATAATTTATTTTCAGAATCAGGCACATCTTCTATAATGCAGCTTACATCGTCTAAAAAAGCAATGCAAAAGAAAAAACATTATGCAGAAACTATTGGGATAGCACGTAAAGCAATCAATATTGCTATTGAAAAGGATGATTCATGTATTCTTAGATTTTTAAAAGAATACATTCTTAAAAATGAGTGTTCACTTGTTGATAACACAACAAGTGAATCCTCCTCAAATTATATGCCAAATCAATCTGAGAAATGCACTGAAGATAATACGATCCTCAATAAGTCTTATATTAAAATTTCTAATCCTCTAAAAAGAACTAGAAGAGGTCGACCACCAAAATCAGAACGCTGTCAATCATCATTAGAGACAAAAGTTCAAAAAAAATGATCGAAAATGGCACGTGGCCCTGGTACCAATACATGTGGTGAATGCGGTGGTAAAGGGCACAATCGACGGTGGCATACCCGACATGAAAATAAGGTCTATGATTTGGCTATTAATTGTGAATTTTGTGGTGGACGTGGTCATAGAAAAGAATTGCATAATGATTCTATAGAATCAAATGAATTAGATCAAGTTGATAAAGAAAATGAATGAGAGGGTTCAAGTAGCTCAGATTTAGAAGCTGAAACAAATAGTGATGAATAATTATTGCTCTTGAAATAACTGTAATTAGAATAGATATTGAGTCATGCACAAATTGTTAAATTTCAGTTTATGATTATACAATTGATTCTCTAATTATAATACCAGTTGACTATTTATTAGTAGTCTTTGGGTTTATCAATCTTATACTAACTGATAAGAACTAATATGACATTTTAAAAATGAATTTTTATATGTTGTGAAAGTAGTGGGGATCAGGTCTTATATGAGTTTAGACTAACATTACTCTTTCTATTGAATTTGCTCTCAACTTATGATGACATAATTATGACCTCATTCTGACCTCATTATGGCCTGATTTCTTTAAGGCGAAAGGTAGAAGTGGCTTCACTTTCTTTGGGGCTTAGTGATGTGAGAATTATTATGCTATTGTACTATAATCCACCATGTGCACTATTTTAACGTACTATAATAAAAAAAAAACTAGAGGTGCAGCCCATCACAGTGTGTATTACAAAATAATAATGCATTTAATAAGGATCGACTGCATTAATAGTAGGGTTTTTCTGGAAGTATTCAAGATAAAGTCCTTAAAATTCTTCTTTCTATTATTGTCAGATAAGTTTACTTATTCCTGTATCCATATTCTCATGCAGTGTTGCTCTTGTAAAGGTAATTAATCTAATTTTTATATAATATATCTCTAAATACATATAGTTGGCATTTAATTTTTACAAACTCACAAGTTAATTCTTGAATAAGCTACCTAATATTATGTATTGTGCACAATAGTTCCAAGGTTTCATTTCAATCTCAATATTAAGTATAAATGAATCTTTAAATTAGATATTTTCTGCTCAAATAAAAAAGCAATTACTAATACACATTCTTTCTATTCAACTTGTTAATCTACGTAGCTGCAAAATCATAACACGTTATGTTGTAATGGTATTAGGCTGATAGATACCACATCCTAATAGCAGAAGGCAATGTGCAACTCCCAATTCTCGAGGCGTGGTCTGAGGAATTAGGGTCTTTAAATTGCGGTCTCAAAGTAAGTATTGGGTTTAGGTGTTTGAATTCTTACTTTCTTAATTTCATATTACTATACTGCATCTTCTCCATGCTTAGGGTTTCAATATGACTAAGTTTCCAATTGTGAACTCAGTTCACAATATTATGTGATCACTTGGTTACGATATAGGTATGTACTTTTATAATAAGGTCAATTTCAATTTATGAATATGCATATAAAACTCTGATTACGAATATGAATTCTTTTTCCCTATTTCTACTACAAAAAATAACAGATCAATGAATATTATAGTGCAAGAAACCTATAACAAACAAATGTGATAATGACTTTACTATAAGTGGGCGGAAACAATTGCACATACAAACATACTGTATATACGTATGTATGTCAGCCAAATTATAAGGAAATTCCAAATAATTTGAAAACAGTACTAACGTATGTACGTTGTGAGAGAGAGGATTGTTGCCCAATAGAGCTATATTTCGAATAAAAATAGCAGAAAAGATCGCAGTATTAGTATAGTGAAAATATATTTAAAGACCTCAAAGTTCATTAATAATAAAGTAACTCACGTACGTATGTACGTACATACGTTCTTTGTCAACATGTTAAGACATTTGTTATATGAACTGTTAATTATATAATACTGCAATAATGCACATCAAAAATGTGTGCCAAGTTTGTGCCGCAAAATATTTAAAGTTTATTATTGTTAGGGTTAGGGTTAGGGTTAGAGGGTTAGAGTTAGGGGTTAAAGAGGCTTTTATATACTAACATTGCCCAATGAAACCATTTTGTTAGAGCACTATAGTGGTTTCTTAAACAGTTCGAACGTTTGTTTTGAACTTTTCTGAGTGTGCTACATTGCAATCTGCACCACGGTTGGTACATCACCCAATTAAAAATCGATCGATTCCAACCCAACCGACCATTATTCTGATGCACTCCGACATTTTCGACCAGGAATTTCGGACCCCACACACGGTGCACCCCGCACCAAAAATAAACGCCCTTTATTTTAAGCATTTATTTTTTTTTATTTTAAGAGTTTTTTTTAACGTTATTTGATTTGTTTATTTATTTTATTTATTTGTTTTTTTTTTGTTTTTTCTCTGCGTAGATAGGTTGTTTATGAGCAAATGATCTTTTACGAATGGAAGGGTGAATAGATGGATCTTTATAGGTGGAAAAATAGAGCAGATAAATCTTTATGGGTGGAAGAATAGAGTGATGGATATTTTTAGATAAGATTCATGGGGTATGTTATGGCGGGAATAAAAAGTAATTTCTAGTTATTTTTTACTATAGAAATAACCAGAAATTTACTTTTTATTTCTACTATTGATATATGCGCTAGAGATGCGACTGCTATCTATTTAAGGAAATTTGATTTTTACTGTAAATAAACAAATACATGAGACAAAATTTAGGAATATACAGTATATTAATATGAATTCATGTATATTTAATTGAAATTTATTTAGCAAACCAGTTTCGGAGTTTTATTACAGTTTCAGAGTATTAGTATAGTTTCGGGTCTTTAGGCAAGTTTCAGCCAAGAAGATCATGCCCGAAACTGGTAATACTAGTTTCAGTTTCAGTCAATCTGAAACTATATAGTTTTGGGCAGTATCATTACCAGAAATGGTTCTGATAATTAAAAGAATATCAGAAATAGCAGAATGAAAGTTGCTAGAGAGGAAGACAGAAGAGAAAATAAAAATAGTCCAATAGAAAAAGAAAAGCAGAAAAAAGAGATGATAGCTATGTTGAGTAAGAAAATTGCAATAGGAATTCAGAAAGAAGGAACATCAGATTATAGTATTATTTGAGAATAGGGTGTACATAGATCATTTATCATATGATTTTCATGGTACAATGAGATTTATATAGAAATTGAAAATGTGCTACTAATAAAACTTTTTATAGTCCTAAGGCAATGGATAAGTATCCGGAACTGGCTGACTGACTTATGTAACGGGCCTGTTCTGGTGATACAAGATGGGTTGGCAGACAGAACATGGATCAGAGGGTTTAAATAAGCAATTCCTGTAGTTGGATTGCAGGTATAGCAGCTAGTGTGGAACCCTTGGGCAGACCACTTAAATTAGACACCAAAAAGTGTATGTGTGGCTAGATGTATCCTCATCTATGTGGATCAGAGGGTTTAAATAGGCAATTCCCATAGTTGGGTTGCAGGTATAGCAGCAAGTGTGGAACCCTTGGGCGGACTACTTAAATTAGACACCAAAAGTGCTAGATGTATTCTCGTCTATGTAACAAATACTGGTATTCTCCTAGAGGATACCGACGGCCCTAATATCTTGAATAAAATTCCTAAGTCCCAAGACAGGTACTTTAATTAAAAAAAAAAACTTTTATAGTTGCAACCAAATTTGACTAAGATTTATAATATATAGAATAAAACACACTTTTATAATAGTAAAATTTTAATATAGTATATATTTAAAAAATTATACTTCTATATATCATAAAGTTTTCTTGAGTTGGCTCAAATTTTTTCAAATTATACAAAATGATTAATTTTGATTGGTCGATATCATATGATCATCATATGATTTTTGTAAACAACTTTCGACACCTAAAGTTTAAATCTTTAACTTGATGAATATTCAACCAATTTTTTTTATTATTTTTTTTTTTAGACTATCCCAGAATGCTAATACATTCTGAGGCGCATGTGGCGCTCTTTATTAAAGTTTCTATATTTCAGAGATCTGTTTATATATTACATTATATTACATTTATTAGGGGGTTCCTAGCTAAACTATACCTCCCTCCATCGTCCGTTTTTCTGACCGACTCAAGCAGGTTCATCACGCCGGTGCCCTGTACCTCTTCAGATCGTAAGCAGCTTTAAGGAACTATATATTCCGCCAGGTCGCTTTATAGGTCAGCCGTTTTTCGTCTACCCCGGGAACTTCTTTCCATTTTGGTCGGTGTAGTTTCGTCAGATGCCCCTTATTCTCTTTTCTTATATCATTCCTACTTTTCCTTTTATAGTGGATGGTCCTTATGTTTACGACGTTTCTTGTCGGATTTTTTCCTTTTCTGGATGCCGCATGACCTATGTGGCTATGTCACGCAACTTTGTTATCGCTGTTGTATCTCGTCCGAAAATGAGAAGAAGTGTGGTTCCTCATCACAGATCCTTGACACTCGTGGTCCCAACACAGTTTTTGTCATCCACTAGACTCGAACCAGCGACCTTGCGAGTGCGACCCCGGAGCGCTAACCACTGCGCTATCCGACCCAGAGATCTATTCAACCAATTTTGATAATTTTACTATTTTTAGAATCACAAAAACCTGCTCTATGATTTTATTTAATAGTTTAAATGATTTGCTTAAAAAATTTTACTAAACTTTAAAAAGAAAAATCGATACCACAAAAATCATATGATAAATGATCTACATACCTCTACCATTAAATTTGATTTGATTAAATCAAATTAAATTTATTTGTAATTTTTAAAAAATTTTAAAATTTTGGTCACTTTTCAAAATTTTTAATTTATACAAAATTTTTTAAATTAATCAATTTTTTGTATTAAATAAAAAATGTTCTTCTAATCAAAATAGCTCTAGTTTTATAAAACAAAAAAAGCAGTGGTCTTAATAAAATTTTACATAAATAGCTAGGGTGCTGATATTTATTAGGTAATATTTTAGGAAGTGGGGGTCAAGAAAAATCTTACCTTAGTTAAATTTGATTGGCTAAAATTCTATTTATAGACCTTACCTGGGGGTGGGGTAAGCCCCTATAGTAAATGGATATTAGATAATAAATGTCAGCGCCTCTATCATATCAAAATATTTGTTAAATCAAATTGAATATTTTGTCAATTTCAAATTTCTGTATTTGAATTTGATTTAAAATCAAATATTTGATTGAATCGAATTGAATTGTGAAACTCTATTTTAAACTCTTTAGTTCTAATCTAATTCATTTAGTTGATTATAACTTTAATTGAATTTTAATAAATCTTTGTTAGTAATAACTCTAAATAGTTTAGAATATTAAACATTTTGGTAAGTTAAAAGAATATATATATATAAAGTAAAACAAAAAACCAACTTTAAGAGCATAATTCTTTTCAACTTTGCAACTTAACTCACTTTAAATTTAAAAATTAGAAAGTGTATATGTAACTAAAGTTCTATTTATTATTTTGTAATTGTAGTTTCTTTTTAGAAAACATTAGAAAAAGCCAATTGAAGAGGGCCTGCTATTGCAATTTACTATAAAAAATAGAACTTTTGTGATCTACAGTATAAGACAAATTGTATAACTAATAAATACTTTTTAAATTTATATATAAAAAAATAGCTATAATTTTTTTAAAAGTAATATTTTATAGTAACCATTGCTATGGCGACTCCATAATCAGCCAATCAAAATTGATTACGTAATTTATATAATAAATAATATTAATCAGTCATCACATATTTATATAATTGATTTTGATTAGACAACTTATATATTCAAAATTTATTTATTATTTAAATAAAAATAGTACAAATAAAATTGTAATACAACTAATTAAAGCAAAATCTACACTAAGCTAAAACAACTAAAAACTTTAATAGTGCTCTTCTATTTTGCAACCATACTCCTTTCAAAACCTAAACCATTCTGCAACTAACAACTCCAATTACAATGACAACTCCAATTATGATGACTCCAATAACAATAGCTAATAACTCTAATTATAACTTTATTAACAATAAAATGTATCTAGAGTACATCATCAAAAATCAGAAATAAACAAACAGTAGAGATAAACAACAAAACTTGTATTACAAGCCTAACTGTTACAGCGATATTTGGGCCTTGCCCACTTTACACAACATAAACTCTAACTATATTAAGGAAAAGGAATTACTCTGCAGCCTTCGCATTACCAACTTCCTTCAAAAACCTGTTGCCGACTATGTCGGCAACAACACCATTACATGAACATGTCAACGACGACATGAGAAAAAACCGAATACCAATGGAAACCGATATAGAAGACGACCAATACTCCAACGAACAACCTAACAAAAGAAATCGTAACCGTCATACTGCCCACCTGATAAAAACTTCCAATAACCTATATGCACCTTTACTTTCAGACCCATCACTCGAAAAAATCCACTCAGAAAGTAGCGATCCCAGTTTACTACCATCAACTCCAGAAATGACGTCACAGGACGATCACTCATCAAAACAACCCACTTTAGTCAAACCCCCAACCCAGAACCTGATCCCATCACCCCAATTTGTACTCCAACAAAATATTCCCACGCAGAAGGATTCTGGCACCCCAAAACAACCCACTTTAGTTAAACCCCTGACCCAGGACCTGATCCCACCATCCCAAATTGTGTCCCAACAAAACACACCCACGCAGAATGAATCCAGCACCTCCAATACTATGGAAATTGACTCAAATCAGGACCCCGACCTCGGAAAGGACACCTCATCGACTGGAACTATTACAGAATCTGAAGATATCCCAAAAACCTATAGTCAAGCACTCACAGGACCGGGCACCTCTACCACCACCCGA
>QKWP01000495.1:131030-183349 GCA_003550325.1 Gigaspora rosea | reverse complement strand
ACATAAAAGAAAGGGTCCCTTCCCCTTCCCTAACTTTTCCTATTACTAAGCAATCCGATGTCCCAAAGGCAATTGAACTCCTGAGAGAGTTCTTTACTTTTGATTTTCTCCCTGACCTACTATTCAATGTCCCCACTTTAACTCCTCCAAGTTGGAACCTCTTTGGAAAGCACCCCCTACCAACAGAAGACATCGACATGACTCCATCAGAGTCAAACGAGAACAACTCTACCCTTATCAATGAGTGATCAACTAATGCCACAACCTCAGAACACTCTTACCCATTTACAAATACCAACACCAAACCAAAACGACTTACATAACTTCAAAGAAAAAATAAACATAGCCACCCACAACATTAGAGAAATTAATAATCTTACTAAACTTCATCTTTGGATAGACTTCTGCTTACAAGAAAAACTATATATCGTTAGTCTTACGGAAACCAAATTAAAAGACAACCCCAATGCTACTACCAACCCACACTACAAAATCTTCACCTCCAACTATCATCCCATTTCAACACAAAGTAGAGAAACCAGTTTGGGCACGGCAATACTCGTCCATAATACTATACAACCTTATATATACGACATAAATACCCTCCTGGGTACAGCCATATACATCAACTTCTTCTTCCCCGGCAATAAAACTCGGGTCATATCGATATACCTACCTTCCAATAACAACGAACTGTCCACTTGTACACAAAAACAAATATCGCTTTGGACTGTGGAAGCTAAAAAGAGAAATTGGCATATTCTCCTTTTGGAAGACTTCAACGCCA
Organism: Gigaspora rosea; assembly: GCA_003550325.1. Taxonomy (NCBI): domain Eukaryota; kingdom Fungi; phylum Glomeromycota; class Glomeromycetes; order Diversisporales; family Gigasporaceae; genus Gigaspora; species Gigaspora rosea. The sequence goes on along the minus strand of QKWP01000495.1, from coordinate 182,562 downwards.
ACCCTGACACCCACAAAAAGAATAAACTACCGCTCTTTTCCGATCAGTTTTCAAATAACCTTACTAGTCTGTTAAACTTTCACAAAATTTTAAAACCAACCTGGCAAGGTCAAGGTCTCAACTCCCAAATCGACGATATCTGGACCTCATCCCGAATCCTTTTAGATTTCGACCCTCCACAATTGACTGACCCAACAGGCATATCCGATAGCGACCATAAAATATTGACCATGACCTGGTACACAAATTTCACCCCAACAGTACCTCGAAACAAAAAGAAGAAACAGAAAACTTCTGCTATAAAAAGGCAACGACCGAAGACTGTAAGAATTTCCATAACAAGACATCTACTCTACTAAGAAATGCCAATTTCACACCCAATATAACCAATCCCGATCAATTAAACAAAAGCTGAAATTTGTGGTCAAATGCAATTCAACAAGCGGCAAATCGTCACATCCCCAAGACCATTATTACTACAAAAACCTTCCACTCTTTCTCCCTAAAGGCTACAAAACTACATAACGCATTAAAACACATAAACAAGTGCATTCATTCTATTGCAACCTTTGCCAAATCTAATCTCCCCCCAGATGCACTACACTCACTTTCGACCATTAACAAATATCTGACTAAGGCCTTACAATTGGCACAACTTCCTCCTTTCTCCCTAACTTCCTTAGCTTTATCCGCCTCACCCCTCAACTCCCAAGACACCTACTATGCAGCAACTCTCAAACACATTAAAGAAATTAAATCGACTATATGGAAAAGTAGAAATGCCGAAGTATACCTACAACAATCAGAAAAAATCAAATTCTACACCAATCGTCGCTATAATGATTTTAAAGATAATACTAGTAGAATGATAAACAGTATTCTAAAAAAAGGGAAAGATCACATTAGTTTTTACAAAATCGTTATTCCGGACTCAGTAATTACGGACCCATCAGAAATAAAAGACGCTACACGAACACATTTCAAGAACTGGACAAAGCATAACCCGATGAACAAAGAATACTGGGAAGAATGGAAACCCCATTACGTACCGAAAAAAGAAATCCGCCCGATGATATATGAAAACCTATTACTACCTTTCACAATAGAGGAACTCAACGACGTCATCACAAAAGTGCCAGAACATAAAGCCACTGGACCAAATGGCATATCAAATGAATTACTCAAGTGCCTCTCACGTTCCGCTTTAGAACAACTACTAAAAATCTTCAACGCATGTATACGGTTAGAGGAAGTCCCACAAGCTTGGCTAATGTCTAACATTTGGGCCATACCAAAGAAAGCACTCTACAATTTCGATCTTAAAACTACTCGGCCTATAACCTTAATCGATCACTCAAGAAAGATATTCACAAAACTCCTCACCAACAAACTTTCCGACACACTTTCGCGATACCAGGTTCTCTTGCCATTGAACTATGCAGCTCTACCCTTCCAGTGTATTATCCAACCAATCACTCAACTCTCTTCAATTATCGAAACTTCTACTACTCAAAAACAAGAACTTTGGCTCTTACTACAGGACATGTCAAAAGCCTTTGACTCAATCCATATTCCTACTCTTAGGAAAGCCATGGAAAGGATCAAACTACCCACACCCTTTATAAATCTACTAACCTTTACACTTTCTAACTGCTCCAACCAAGTACTAACTAGCCTTGGTCATACTAACCCCTATGCCATAGAGGATGGAATAGACCAAGGGAAAATGATCTCTCCAATCCTCTGGATCATTTACTATGACCACTCATAACCCGCATCTCTACCAAACATACCGGATTCAAACGAACCCTCACTACAACTACCCAATCTAAAGAAATATACACATCCATAATGGCCTACATGGACGACTCCATCTGGATCGCCCAGACAAAACAGCTCTAGAAAACATCCTCACCACTGCTAACTCCTTTTACAAGCTAACAAACATAACCGTCAACCCCTCGAAATCGATCCTAACGACGAATTCCAAATCAAACGATAAAACAATAACATTTGACAACCAACCTATCTCAGCAATCCCTAACTCAAAACTGTTCAAATATCTCGGCGCATGGTTTTCACTCAATTCCAACCCCTCTTCATCTCAAAAAATCATCATGGCAGAATTCAAACAATGTATTGAAATGATGAAAAGAGCAATCATCACAGAAAAACAAGCTATCTATCTAATCAACAATGTACTGACCCCAAGACTCGAATATAGATTATACAGTTCCTTTCTTACCTCTAACCAACTAACCATCCTGACCAACTGCAGCACTAACCTGGTCAAATCCAAAGCAAAACTATCAAGAGGAGTACCCAACTCCTTCCTCTTCCACCTGAACATCTACGGCCTAAAAAACATTTCTATGCATCAACAAACCATACTAGCGAAGAACCTCCTAAAAAATATTAATCACCCCAATTTGAGAACTCTTTCCTCAAAATCAGACTACAGGATCTACAGGACTCGACTAAAATACACTCACATATCTTTCACGAAACACCACTCTTTCCTAGAAACCAACTCTACACACACACCGCTCAATCAATCCTGGCAATTTACGCCACCGATATTCAATTTATCCGCAATATTACAACCGACTGGCCAAAACCATTACCGAGGAATGGCACATCAATCAACGATATAATAATACATTACCCGAAATCCCACCATCTGAAAGAAAAGTTGAACCACCATGACATCAGATATATTGAACAATTTCTAAACTTCAACAACACAGAACTGCTTAACTGGCAGAATTTCCATCACAACATTGGAAAAATACCACCAGGAAGAACCTCTCAGTGGTTCACCGAAATCCAAGATCTTATCTCAAACAACTCTAATCCCACAACACAATACATAAACCCGAACCCCTTCACCTTAACAAAATGGGGACCGGGAAAAACCCCATGGGTAATTACTTCTGACCTAACAATTGGAAAAATTAGCCATACTACAAATCAATCCATCCATATTCGTACTACAAAAAAAGCAATAACAATAGGGCAAATCCTTGCCCAGGTTGCGAATTAAAGGACCCAACCCTCAAAAAGAAAAACTGTTACTTCACGCGTAGCCAAAACTTTGTATACACAATACGAGTATCCTCTTGTAAAATCATATACACAGATCTCAACGATATAAAATCAGCACTCACCACCAAACCTACCCAGGACCCGTCCCGAAACCCTAACGACACCCACAAACACATCAGCCACAATATAACGAAACACACATGCCCACTTACTGCTTTTTTAGACTTCCCAATAGAAACATAGGAAAAATTAACTAAACTTCACAACAAATCCCAGCGAGCAGAAATCTACATCTTTACCACAGCGCACGATAAGGATACCAATCAACCACTCGCAATATACTCATTCCGAGATTCATTGACCATCTGGGGCTGCGCAAACAAACACTGGCTAGTACTGAAAATGCAGCACTTACCCTATTCGCCTTTATATCTACAAGTTTCTTCCCGGAACCAACATCTTAGTCTCTTTCAACAACCATAAATTTATAACCCTAATAGAACAGGCATATAACAATCCACCCTACCAGCTTCTATTTCTAGATAAAAACCAATATGCTCTAATGCTAATTACCATCAGAGCAATCGTCTCGAATTTAAAACTAGAATTCCAATTCGATCGAGATTTATTCCGCCCTCAGAAAATAGACAACTTCTTAAAATTGGACATTACTCCCCAATATTACCTTCACAATAAATATATTCCTAACCTCTACGGCATACCGTGCACCTACAACCTCAAAATAATTCTAAAAGACACCATGAGTCTTACTAATTACGCACAATGGATAAACCAAAACAGAATTAGATACTGGGTTCACAACTACCTAGACATTCAAATTCGAGCTACTCTATCATACCTATCTTTCGAAGAAAGACCATTATCATTATCTACTAACCCAGCTTTCTCTCAACTAAAGAATTTTAAAGTTAAATTACTAGCTAACAAACTCCCTACATTCGAAACACTTCACTATCAAAACCCAACCAAACATCAAGACTTCAGATGCCCACGATGCCGCTCTGCTCCAGAAACAATCGCACATCTAATTTCTTGTCTCTCTAACTCTTCCACTCTAACCTCACTCCTTAAAGATATTATTAAAACCTTGGCCACCGAACTCGAACTAAATCTATACCAACCAACAGACTTCATTGCCGCCTTCAAAAACCTCCATGTGAACAGAAACCTACCTCTTGGATTCATCACAACCGCCATTCTTGCACCATTTATAAGACGTCAAGACAGACTCAAATACGCACCTGCCTTACACCACCTAATAACAAAAATGATCTACTATGAAATTTGGCTGCCCTCTAGGCAATACCGATATGATGTAACAATTCTTCCAATGCCCCCTCTTCTAGATAGACAACTCTACTTCCATAATGAGACTATCATACCCCACATACCCATTAACAGTTACATAGACAAATACATCGCCCGTGGGCGATCTTTCTTATATTCTTTCGAAGACTGAGGTCTAGCGATTTTAGTACAGCATAGGTCGAGAGTAAATCAGCTCTTACCCCTATTTTCCTAAAATTCTCTTTTGATGTATACGATATATAATCCTATAAATTGAATTAATAAAGAATTAGAGGATAGACCTCGTTGTATAAAAAAAAAAATGAAATGTATCTAGAAAAAAAAAAGCATATTAATGACAAAAAAAAATTAAAAATTTACCCTAAACAAAAAATAGCAAATATAGGGGACCGTTAAAGCCAGATACCTTTATATGTTTTTTATTTTTTAATTAAAATTAGGGTAAGGGTTAGTTAGAAGTTTGGGTTAGGATGTCTTATAGGTAAAATTGCCTTCCCGTCATTTTTATTAATGCTCCGAGACAGGTTTAAACACTCGTTTCTTGTATTTTTAGTGTTTTTCACTTTTTTCTTTGTTTTTGTCTTGTCGGGCTGATCCGTGACGATCAAAATTTTACAATTTGATTGGCTCTAAGTCACGTGATGGTGCATGGCTTTAACAGACCCCCAAATATAGCAACACCAATGAAAAATGTCCAGGTCTTACCATATTTTTTACTAAATATAGCAATATCAATAAAAGATGTTTCAGTTTTTTACTATTTTTTACTAAATATAGTAACACCAACGAAAGACATTCCAGTTTTACCACTGTTTTCTACCAAATATAGCAATATCAATAACAAATTATATATATAAAAAAAAAAGAAAAAATTACAAAAACAAACCAAACAAAATATAGTACAAAAAAATAAAAAAAATAAAAAAAATTACAAAAAAATACAAAAAAAACAGAACAAAAAAAATATAAAAATTTAGTACAAACAAAATAAAAAATAAAACATATATATAAATATAAAAAAAAATACAAAAAAAATTATAAAAAAATTTATAGAAAAAACAAACCAAAATAAAAAATAAAAAAGAAATATGAAAAAAATAGAAAAAAAAATAAAAAAAAGAAAAAAAATACAAAAATACAAAAAAAATAAAACAAAAATTTCGTGTGGAACTCTCTTCGCTAATCCACATTTCCAAAAATATCAAAAATCAAATTTCGGTTAATACCCAAAATACACACTAGTAAAGGCACTAAACCCACATAAGACAAAAGGAAAGTTACTCAAAATAAACAGTAGTTTAGTAAACACACTTGGAACTAGCTCCTACAAATAACTCACTATCAAAAAAATTTAATTTTTCAGAAAAATTTTTTGAAGAAATTTTTGGGGACTGGCTGAGACTCTGTATTGCAGATCTGTTTTGTTCTGATCAAATTACACATAAACAAAAACAAACAAACATTATCAAACAGATAAACAAAGAAATTACATCCGAACAACCTAATTGTTCAAATAAACAAATACATCCACTTCAGTCACGTGAACACAACATTGGACTCTAAAAATAGATTTCTAGAAAGTTCTAGATGCAGATGGAGATAATCACTACACAATTAAATGCAGTTAGAGATTTTCTTAACAACCCGACTGATAAGATTTTGAAGGCTATTCCGGCATTAAGATATGAAACAAGCAGCAAAGAACAAGAGAAGTTCATTATTAAATTTATGAACATTGCACACCCATCAGTGGAATCAGCTATACTGCAAATCTTAGAATTACAAGAGGCAGAAATTAAGAAACAAGAACAAATAAATGAAGAAGCACTACTTAAAGAAAAGGAACTTCGCCTACAGGAAGAAAAAGAGAACCAGTTAAAAAAGGAAACTCTAGAAAAGGAATCAACGGAAAAAAAAAAAATACTACTGGTGCTTTCAAAAACAGGCTGTCTAGATTACGGCACTGAGGAACAACTTAGCAGTATTATGGATACAGAAGTAGAGAAAGATTTATCTAAAAACAAAAAGGATATATATGGGTCGATACATGCTCCGGGAAATAGATTGAATTTAAAGTATGAAGGGAGAAGTATAACAGAACAAAGAAACGTGCCTATGGTCAAATCAAACAAAGGGAAAGAAGTATCGTACGTGCCGGAAAATACAGAAAAAGTATAACTGAGATCTTTCACCCTAAAAATAATATAGATGAGGAGACGAAATTGAAAAGGACCAAAATCACCTTTTGGAACATGCCTGCAAAGGGTAGAACGGACAATCTGTTTAAATTCATTAATAACTTTGGCCAAATAGAAAATTCATATCACACAGTCAATAGAGCCGGTCATGCTAAACTCGAACTTGTAGTATACTTATCTCCTAATAAAGAAGAACAGCTTTAAAGCACTTGGGCAATTCCACGCAATAATGAATCGCTGACTCGTATGACAATTGGAGAAAATGGAAAAGAAGTACTAAAATCTAGAAGGAAAATTAATGGCAAAACTCTCTGGCCTACCACGTACTACAAATGAAGTAATCTTGTGGAGACAGCTTAAACATACCAAGGCCAAGATGGTTCATATTTTTAAAAACAGAAATGGTTATCAAAGGGAATTAGCTCTAGTAGAATTTGAAAATATGGAGGACAAGCAAAAGGCACTCAAAACCAGAATTAAATATTTTAATTCAATGCTTAGCTGGATTTATGAAGAAGTAGATGACTCTACTATGGAAGAAAGTCGAGAGGAGCAATCTATCATTTCACACAATCGCTTTATAAAAGAAGTAGAAAGTAAAAAAGAAAATAGAAGTATCGGGAAAAATGCATCCACACCTCAAACTGATATTAATAACAAAGACTTACTCTTGAAAATTTTAAGCAAATTAACCTGACTAGAAGGGTCACATAAATTTAACAATCATAAGGGCTCAAATTTTTTCTCTGCACACAGAAGCAACCATTTATACAAAAAAAAGGTTCTCATATGGAGAACAGGCAAAAGACAAGGATTAGCCAAATCACTCCTAATAGTAGCCGTGGGCATCTTAAAGAAAACTGGCAGCACAGGCAGCAGGTGCTGCGAAAAAAAGAAGGGGGAACGAACAATCTTTTGATATTTGTATTTCATAACATTAATGGGATTAAATCAAACAAAACAAAGTTAGAGAGCCTAGTTGATTTAATGGATTTAAAAGAAGTGGATATAGTCGGATTGTGTGAAACAAACATTCAAGAAAAGGAAGGTAAATGGTTAATAAATAAGGACAAAAATTATAGGAGTTTTTGGGCATCAGCAGAAGAAGATAAGAAGAAGGGTTCAGGCGTAGCAATAATCATACACAAAAAAATTGAAAAGCACATAGCAAGAGTGATAAGATGGTCACCCTACACGATCGAAGCAAATATAGTATTCAAAAATGAAGTCTGGTACCTTTTCGTCATTTATATACCGCCCAACAATAAAGAACAAGAGAAAGAAATATGCAAGAACTTATTTAATAGAGTTGAGAATATACAAAAATCTTGTAAAGCAAAGGTCCTAATTATGGGTGGCTTTAATGCAGAGGCCAATAATAACATGTTAAATAGCAAGAATCCAAACACAGGAAAATTCTATTACAAAAGCTATTAGACAGAGGCTTTAAAAACATATTCACACATTTAGATACAGGTGTTAGTAGCACTACACGAAAAGGTCTAACCAAAGATTCAGAAATTGATTACATTTGGTTATCGCACAACTGGCATGTTGACTTAGCAAAGTGCAAAATACAGGAAATGAGCTTACACGAATAGTGACCATCACATGGTCTTTGCATGGTTATTTGTTAGAATTCATGTTCCTAGCCAAAAAAGTGCTCAAAGACGGAGAGCAAAAAGCAAAAAAATTTGTATTGATACAAATAAAATTCAGGAAGAGGATTGGATTAACTTCGCAAAAAGAACGGACGAGATCTTAAAGTCCAAAGTAGAAAATCAGAAGAAAACAAACAGTGAAAGTGCTAGGACAGAAGCATTGGTCCTTCAAGAAGATTTGGATAATAAATGAGACTGGTTAGAATCGAGCATAAGAACAGCAGCAAACAAAATCCTACCAAAGAAGCGGTTTACTGCGATAAAAACTAAAGAACCTAGCGAAGAACAAACCCACAGTCAGCGAAAACTGTCCAAACGGCTAAACAAACTGTGTAGGAAAAGTAAAAAACATATAGGACAAGCATTGAATAACAAAGATAAAGAAGAGTTAGAGAGCATATCAAAAGTAATCAAAGTGGAATTAGAAGAGGACTTAATTTTTGAAAATGAAATTGATCTATGGTCAGATGAAATTTACAAGCACTTGGAACTTATGGCTAAACTGGTTAAGAAAGTATGGAACAAAAAAAACATGTTACTAGAAGAATCCAAGATTAGAGAGAGTATAGAAGAAAGATGCGATATAATAGTCACGAATCAAAAATTAATACTAAATAGCATTCTAGAGAGGCCGATCAAGAAAATTAAGATAGATAGAGTTTGTGAAGATATGGGGGATGACTTTAAGTTATATACAGAAGAAAAAGAAGTTCTCGACCGAGTGGAAATACATTTTAAAGAACAATTTAGAAAAAGAAACTTTGATATTAGAAATTTAAAACAAGAATGGCAGGAGCAATATAAACCGAAAGAGGATATAAAAGAAGAATGGTATGACCAAGTACTAAGTGAAATTACTTAGGAAGAATGGGAACAGGCACTTTCCACAACACATAGCAACTCAGCACCTGGAATATTAGGAATCACATATCCTGTCTTAAGGCGGCTCGGAAAGTACACAACACGGTTTTGTATTGAATTTCTGTCCAAGTGTTTAGCAAGTGGCAAAATACCACAGAAGTAAAAATTGGGTCTTTTATATCCTATACCAAAAAAAGAGGAGTGGAATTTCAATTTGAACAATGTTTGGCCTATCTTACTTTTAGAAACAGTAAGAAAAGTTTTAAACAAGGTTCTAATGCGAAGATTAGATCGAATCTTTAAGGAAAAAAAAATACTGAAAGGTCCAAATTTCGCGGGTCTGTCAGGAGAAAGTACCGAAGATCCTATACACGTTTTAAATTGTATAACAGAAGAGGCCAGGGAGAAGAAAAAAGAGCTATGGGTCTTATCCAAGACATGCAAAAGGCATGGATTCTCTAGAGTTGGCCCTTAGAAGAATTAAGCTACCTGAAAATCTTTGCAAATATGTTGTAAACCTTTTCTCCAAAAGACAATTTGAAGTTATAACTGCTTTCAGTAACACAAAACAAGTCATAGCCAGTGATGGTATTGATCAAGGAGAGGTGCTCTCTCCTTTGGTCTGGCGTATATTTTATGAACCTCTTTTATGTGAGATTCAAAGACGGAAAAAGTGGGGGTACAAAGTTGAGGTAGAATGGCCTATAGACCTGCGTACTAATAAAATTGAACATATAAAATAGCGACAAGCAGTTCTGGCTTACGCTGACGATACGACCTAGATCGCTAAGACCAAAGAGGAGCTAGAGGAGATGCAGGAGTTGGCTGATGACTTTTACAAATTGAATGACATTAGAATTAACAAGAACAAATCAGAATTAATAGTGATTAACGGAAATCAGCAAGCATTGAATAAAGAATGCAAAATCTGCTCTAGCGATGGAACAGAAATCTGAGCAAAAGAAAGGATAATCCGGCGAGGTTTCTCGGCATCTGGGTTTCTGAGAAAAACGGCAAAAACTGTGGTCTAAGACTGGTAGAGCAGGAAATCCAAAGTTTAATAAGGATTTTAAAAAAGAAAAAGGTTACACTCAGGCATCTACAATACATCAACAACAAGGTTTTAATACCCAGAATAGAATATAGATTAAGATGTCACATAGTAAGCAAGCGGGTGTGCGATCGTTTGCACAGACCGTGGTTAATGCTCATTAAAAACAAGGCAGGGCTGGCAAGTTCCACAGCAAATGGAATCCTGCATCATCGTAATCTTGTGGGACTTAGAACAATCTGGCAAGCAAGACTAGCTCAGCAAATTCCAAGTCTAATTGAAAGATTAAACAATACAGGAACAGTAGGGTTGGTAACTTGGATTAGACTTAGACAGGCTCAGCTAGATAGTAAAAGTATGGAGTGTATTCTTGCTTGGAACACTGACAGATGCAAGAGTAGTGAGTTTCGATTCAATTTTAATGCAAAGTTAGTGCAAGAAGCAAAAACAATTAAAATCAAGCTAGAGTGCAAAGAATTAGAAGAGGCGGTGAAGCTCGCAGACAAAAACAATAATGAAATTTGGACCCTCCTAAGTATGAAGGAAAGAAAAAGTTTCTTGAAGAATAAAAGCAATCGTTGGATAATAGTGGAGCAGTTAATCAGTCAGGATGGTGCACAATTGTTGACATGATCACAACTGCAAAAACTTAAAGGACTTAGTGGCTGTGGAAAAAAACCAGTATGGTTTCAAAGAATAGAAGAGCTTTTAATACACAACACTATAACAAGGGAAGTTAAGTCCCAATTTAGACTAGTGTGTGGAAACAGCTTGGCGACCCAACCTACCTTGATACCAGTTTCTAGAGACAAAAGAAAGTTGAAATGGGTCCTCTTCGGTACAAGTAGAGATAAGACTGAGATAGGAAGAATTAAAAGAAAAAAAGGAGAAGTCATGGAAATTGAGCACTGGACCGATGGAAAAGAAAACAATGAGTCTCTTGTAAAATGCGCAGGGTGCCAAATAGGTGAAGAGAACAATAATGAAATGTGTATAATTAGGAAAAAGTTCCGTGAAAGTAGAAGAGCTTTAAAAAAAGGAGTTGTCAAAAGAAAAGGGGAGAACAGAGCATTCTGTGAAATCCCACTTAATTCCCTGAGCACGCGTATTGGTTCACAAACCCAAGACCCAGGAACAGTAAACACAGACGTAAAAGTTTTCGTCGAAACGGTAGAAAACTCATTAATTGACAAGTATATTGTGGAGCAAGATTTTAGAGTTAGGCTCAAGGAAACTGCACGAACACTAGCAACATTCCAGAATCTAGGTATCTACACAAACGGTTCTTTAGAAGAGTCTGGAAATAGCACTCAACCACGAAGAATGGGTGTGGGATGGATTATACTTAACGAGCAGGATCAGGCCAATCCAGTTACTCTAGCGCAATTTGCAGGTGCAATACGAGACTGGCCATCATCGACTAGAGCAGAATTAGGGGCAATAGGTACTGCATTGCTCGTAATTCCGCAAAAGTGCAAAATTAAGGTATATACTGACAGTGCAAATGCAATCAGTATGATCAAAAAAGTACTTTGTAATCAGAGAACATCAAGAATTTCAAAGCTAAAGAATGGAATCATTCTTGCAATGATCGAAAGTTTAATTAAACGTAAGGAGATAGATATCAACTTCGTCAAAGTAAAAGGGCACAGTAGTGTCTACTTTAATAAGCAGGTGGATAAGTTGGCGAAAGAAGGATGCAAGGACGGAGAAGTTATTAGTTGGAATATTGAGTGGTCGAAATTGGTAAGGGTGGTACCTAGGTGGAATCAGTACATAATAGATACCCCTATTAGAGGGTTAATAGATAGTATTACAAATTGTTATTATAGCATAGAATGGTTACACACTAGTAGTATAGAATATCTAGAAAGTAAGAATAGTATAGAGTCAGAAATTGATTGGAAGAGAATCTGGCAGAATTTTAAAAAAAATGCAGGGTCAAGATGTAGAAGTTTGCAAAGTAGTAGGGAATGGGTGTTTGATACAAAGTGTCTAAACGACTACTGCCAACTCTTAGCTTACTATAAAAGAGGAACCCAATGATGTATCTGATAGATACCTGTATAGCATGCTTTCGTGAGAAAGAAGATTTAGAACACTTAGCAAGTTGCAACCTATACGAAATCCTCTGGAAGAAAATTGAGCGCAAAGCTGCGAATCTTGCTTTAGAAGAACAGTTTCTCACCAGAAGAAGAAAGAGAAAAAAAAGTGAAGACGCCTCTACATTGGAAATTGCAAGCACAGAAGCGGTCTTAATCGGATTATCAAGAAATTCCAGGCTGGAAAACTGCATAAATTGCATTAGAGAGATCCTTTTAAGTAACAGCAATGAAAGTATAGAACTGCGAAATGCCCGAAAAAGATATACTTATGAGCTCAGAAGAGAGTTCAAGCGAATCATCTGAGTGTGCCGATGTGAGGCAGTTAACGAATGGGAGAAAATCAAGGTATCTCGAACAAAGACAAAAGGGAAAGAGCAGTAAGAAGTAGACCATGTAAGGAAATTTCACGTAAGAAAATCTCAAGAGAAGCGGAATCAGAGCACAAAGCAAAGGAAAAAGAATGGTGGGACAAGGTCGAAACACTTTTGACCAACGTAGTCCAAACTAACTCTAAACTGACATGGTCTGGGTTGTACAGACCTGTTGGTAAACGAACTTAATGCAATCTTGACAAGGCTAGCGACCACCATCCAGTGACCCAAGGGAGTTCCTTCAGTGAGTTGAAGGCCTAAAGATAGGAAAAAGGTTGCTGTGGCAGATCGCATCTGGGCACTTTATAGTAGCTGGGTGAGTCTTTATTGTAGAAAAAGAAGGGTTAAAGGCAGTAGTTGGAGACCTTTGTATGTAGTAACATGCACATTCTTTAGTCAATAAAGGCAGAATTGCCAAAAAAAAAAACAAAAAAAATAAAATAAAAGAGAAAAGAAAAAAGAAAGAGAAAAAAAAAGAAAAAAAAGAAAAAAACCAATCAAGTTATATTTTCTTTTCTCATTTAGCACAACTAAAAACCTTTTCCAATTTCAAGATTCGACATTTTATTTAGTGAAAACCAAAAAAAAAACAAAAGCTACAAAGCTCTTGTACCTGATTGTCTGGCATTATATTATTCTAAAGAAAATGAAATTACACTATGACATTTTACTAGTGACAACTCCAAGACTATTCTGACCTAGAAAAAAAGAAAAATGAGAAAAAAGAAAAAAAAACAAAAAGAAAACCAGAAAAAAAGTAGCTCATGTTCTAATGGCACAACTCCAAAAAGAAAAAAAATCTATGATTATCAAACAATGATTATTGTTTATATATAATCACCAATCTTAAAAATGATTGGTTGATTATATAAGAGTCACCATAGTGCCATTTCCTTTTTGCCCTTTTTTAAAATTTAAAGTAATAAAAATTTTAAATTTTAGTAAACTAATTTGATATCAAAGAAGTTTTGTAAATAGAATTAGAAAATAAATTTTATAACTTACAATTAAAAATTTAAAAATTTAATCAATAAAATGTTTTTTAATTCTAGCTAAATTTATATAGCTTATTAATAACTTATTATCAATAGTAATAATTTACAGTAATTGAAAAAAGCTTATAATATAAGTAATAATTATTACAATATAACTAATAATAATCTTATAATTATAATTAGTCTTTACAACTTTTAGTTTGCAAAATTTATAAGTTATAATTAGTCTTTAGAGGTGTACTAAATTTAGTATTAAAAAAATTAAAGTTTTTTAAAACAAATTTTTTGCAATAGTTTTATAATTAATATATTGCTAACCAAATTTTGAATATTTATCAGATTTTTGTATAAAAAAAAATTTTTGGTTTTAAATTACTTCATTTTGGGCAATTACCTCATAATTCGTAATCATTAAGTTTAATTTACTATAGAGAATTGTGAAAAAGCGTGAGGTGGAAGATGTATATAAGGTACTGGCAATCGCCAGAGAAACAGGCAGACTTTATATTATAAAATAAAAAAATATAACCTTGTACATAATAATAAACAAATACAAATTGCTCTCCCAATATTAAATAAATAACATTCGTTGATAAATCTACAAACCTTAAATGATTGTAGCCCAGTAGTTAAATTGGCATACGAAGTTCTAGGAGTCTCTCCCAAGGCCACAACAATGTTTCATTCAAAGAATATGAATCCCATTCGTCATCAGAATTCTGTTTGTTGCTAGAATCCTGTTCACTATCTGTTATTAGAATCCTTTGCATTATCAAAACCCTGATCACTGCTAAAATTCTAGTCATTATTAAAATCTTGCTTGTTCGACACAAGTTAACATGTTAATAATTATGGTTATATACTTTCCATACAATACTTTATATCGGTCACTGGACATGTCTTACGATTAACTAGAGGTCTGACTCGATGAATACTATTCACTAAATATTCAATGAATATTTGAATATTCAAATATATAATTTTTCAATGAATGTATATTCATTGAATATTTATTGAATATATATATATATATATAATTTTATAATTTTATTTTAATTTTTAATAATTTATTTCAATTTTATTAGCTAATTTAAGTAAGATATTATATAATTTTTTAAAATTAAAATATATTTAATATAGCTTTTAATATTCAATGAATATTCAGTGAAAATTCATTGAATATTTTCAAAATTTTTGAACAATATTCGAATAAAAAAATATTGAACAAATGAATATTCGAATACTTATTTTTTGAACAAGTCAGACCTCTACGATTAACAATTAAATAGGGATCATCAAGTACTACTGTAAAAATGAATGATCAATTGTGAATAGTTAGTTCTTTTAAAAGCACTTACTTTATAAAATCATAAGTAAACTGTTGAAAACATATTTCAACAACTTTTTTTCTGATAAATATATAGTTCACAGAAATAACACTTTCTTTTTTACAGGGTATTATTTCCAAGTTAACAAAAACAAAAAAATCATTAAAATCAAAGATAGTGCGCACTAATTGCTTTCAAACTATGACAACTTTTCTTTAAAATTATATGATCAGGTCATTGCCTGAATTAATGATCTCTTTTTTTTTTTTTTGCTGACTTTCTTCCAAGCCAAATGGATCGAATTCTTTTTAAATCCCAATCTTCTGGCTTGAAATCTGGTAAAGTACAAATTTTTACAAGAATTTTTGATGTTTCTTCTGCCAGTAACTCGTCATGTTCAGTTAATCTGTCAAAAATTTCTTGTTCTGATTTTGTCAGATGTTTTCATTTTCTTTTAGCCGTACTTTCTAATTCTTCATTGGTGATATTGCTTGATTGTGTTATATGTGGTTCCCTAGCATTTAAAATTAATATTAACCCAAATAAATAAGAATAGAAGATTACTAGAACTAAAATTTCGGATACTTTTTTTGAAGTGATCTTGTTAGTTTTTCAATTTCTTTGCGATATTTTTCTGCCTTAATCCATTGATTAATCATATTAGTTCGTACATTTTTTTGTCTTCACCCTTTAGTTGTGTAAGGAATTTCTTTAGTAATTTCTTGTGAATGAATATTTTTTAATCTTTCAATACCAAGATTTTAACAAGTAAACAAATTATTAAATCCTTCATCTGTGTACTCAGTCGTATTTTTAAAAATTTCAGGCGTGTTTGAATTATGTTGAAATGCTGTAATTAACAGAGATTTTAAGTTATTTATAACATTATGCCAGGCTATCATTTTGCGATCTTTTGGAATTATTATGTCATCACCAACATATTCACGCAATAGAAGGTCTAAACATTCTCTTTCTGTCTGAATTGAGCTTATTTGTAATTTTAAATCTTCTTCGCTAACTAAATGTGATCCAATATTTTCTTTAACAAATTTAATGCCAAAACGTTCAAGAGCCTCATCAAAGGCAAAAAAATGCCCTTTTCTTGTCAGATTTACTGAAGGGATATATTGTAATAATGAACATACCTCTAAATCTTTTGATAAATAGCTTAAAAAGTGAGTTACAGATCGCATGCAATTATTTTTTCCTACATTAGCAAAAAGTGGTGCAAATGCTGCTAAATTACGAAATTGCATTTGATAATGACCATATCGAATCCCAATTTTATGTCCGATCCAGTAACTACCCCATTCAAAAAAAAAGAAGCCAAACTTTCATTATTTGATTATCACCATTATGAATTTCTGCAAATGATTTACCAGTATCTTGAGCAAACTTTACCCAATGCAAGTCCTACTGCAATCCAAATAAGCTCTAACACACGGCAAGTTGCTGCATAATCTACGGCTTTTTCTAATTTGTCTAAAAATCGAACTCCAAGATGTGCTGCTAGGTCAAAAATTCCGTAGCTAGAAAAAACGTAATTAAGGTAATACACATTTCTTTATTAGTGTGCCAAGCACCTAGTAGAATTGAGGCATTTGGCTGTTTTTCATAATATGAAATTAAACGCCGAAAAATAGCTTCATCAGCAACTACATCAATTTTTTCATTTCTATTAGTTCTCTTTCCAACGTCGTCAAAAAACATCTTGCAAGCATTATGTACAGCCTCATCTGAACATGGATTATTTCCCGGCTCCAAGATTATTACTTTTGGTGCTTCTACTTGACAACCTGGCTCTACATCTTTTACTAGTTCTTTATATACTTTATATCAACATCAATTTCCGTTTCACTATATTTTAATAAATTATAAAAAATATTTTCATATTCTAAAATCATCTGATTTGTAAAAGCCGAAGTGCCAATCTCAAATATATGGTCATTTGGTGAAGCTTTAGCATTAGCGAAAATTTCTTCAAGAGGAATTGGCAATATGAACTGAAAAACCATGCGTAGGCATGCATGTGTAGTTATTCGAGTAGTTTCGTAAATATTTCCAAAACTAAAAGATTTTCTCATAAAATCAATATTATCCAATATGCATATACTCCAAATACGGTTTCCTTCAAGTAATCGAGTTGTTGGTATTGAGTATGTTTTTCGGATTTTTTCAAGACGTCTTTCATGACGCTATGAATGTGATACGGCATTGGCCGTACATAGAATCAAATACAAAGAAGTTAAAAGATTTGGCTTTCTGCATAACGAACTCATCAAATGTGTGAGCCAAATATTAATGCTTGGAAAAGCTATGGTAAGAATTATTGATATAATAAAGGCCGAAATTTTAAGAGATCGTGCATTATCAAATTCTTCGATTTTATTATTTCGTTGTTTTTGCTTTTTTAAACAAATCTGATATTCTTTTTTTGTATAAAGGTTATTAGATTATTAAAAAAGTTTCTAAGAAAATCCGGAAAACCACTACGGTATTGGTCAAATGATTCAGAAGATTCAAGCACGATTTTATTTTTAATTATATCTGACCGTACATTCCATATAGCACGCCCAAATACCTCTCCAAGCTTTTTGCTCTGACCTTCAGATATTAATAAGCCTTCTAGATGTTGGTCATCTTTTAATTTATTAATTTTGACTTTCCCAAGCCGCATAATTGTTTTTATCATTAATAAGCTAGGTATTAATGTTGTAGTACTATTTCGTTCGTTATTTTTGGCTACTGGTTGATATGTTTCACTGAGTACTAATGCCATTTTTGTCAAAATATCTTGTTTCAATTCTTTATCTTCAGATTCTGCAATATTAATTAACCATCGTCCAAGTAAAGTAAGAGCATTTTGGCTATCATTAGCATGCTGTTCATGACAGGTATAACTTTTAACACCGCTCCCTTTCCTTTCAAATAAATGACCCCTTCTTTTTGAAAACATTTAGAACAAATAAATCTTGTAGATATTACAGTTGTCGATTGCCCAATTAATTGCTTGTCACTTACAAATGCTGAACATATTTTTTTGCCCAATGCAGGGAACTTGAACATTATATCCGTTAATATTAATGCAATGTTCTTGACAATTTGTCCCCCGACTAAAAAAATATCGATCTCTATTGCAAAATAAACATCTTCGCAATTGGATATAGCTGTCTTTTGTTGTCTGATCACATTTTGCTAATTTTGAATGCAACCGATTTCGATCAAATGAAAAATGCGCTGTGCATACACCAAGAGTGTGTACCATGCTCTTTGGATTGCTTTTGTCAACAGTTGATTCACCTATCTCCCAGGTTCCAACAAGTTGGCGAAGTGGTCGAAGCTTATGCGTGGGATTTTCATAATTAGGGCAGCACTGCACTTTCCCATCATAAATATCTAAAACTACACATGGAACCAATTCTTCACACAAAATGTCATTAATTATATAATCTTCCTCTTGTGTATTAAAATTATCGTTATTTCTTTCTGAACTTATAAATGAAAAATCAGTATCAGCATCAATATCATTTGTTGTAATTTCATTATCAATATTTTCATTGCTAAACATGTATACATTTTCTCGAGTTTTTTGAAAAACATCATAATTAAAAAAGAATTTGTGGTTATCATTATCGTTAACAATAGGTATCGAAGATGTCTCACTAGCAGCATCAGTTGCCAAATTGAAATCACTATCCAGACCAATATATATATTATCTGGATCATTCCATTCAATCTCGCTGGTGTTACTGGTATTATCGAGGTCCATAGCCGCAAGGTTATAATTGCTATTAATATAATATGTTTCGATAAAGCATTTAGATTATAAAAGTAAATTCATAAACTGAAACCGTCCCGTTAGGTTGAACTTTATTGCTCAGTTAAGAAGTTTTTATTCCATTTTTCTATCTGTGAGAATTTGTGCGATAACATGCATACAGATTTTCAAAAAAAAACAGGTAATTTAATATCAATTACCCACCCCTTTAATCTATTTAGATTTATTACACAGGATTGTTTTGAGATAAGTTTAAAGAATTTTTAAACCATATTCCTTAATGTTTAATATTAGATTGATGAATTTTGCGCATTCATTCAATAATATTAGAAGTGTCTAAGTAGAATCTACTCCTTATAACATAAGCCATTACCGGTATTCGTATTTTGTTATATCTTCTTGTCCCCGTGATAGTCGTTATCGTAACCAATTAGAGTAAGAGAGAAAGTAAAAGAACGGATCGTAGACTTGGTGGTCTGCAGGACCACCAAATCACGTGACCACTGTCGTTAAATTAGGTACTGGTGTGAACAGTTTTACTAGTAAAAGGTGTCGGATACACTATTAAAGGTTAGTATTCCTTATTTAGATTCAATCGATTATTATTCAAAGAGCCACTGATCTTTATCAATTTCACTTTGCTTATATATACATATACTATACATCATAAATTAATCATACGACTATTGACTACTTTGACTCTTAAATTTTACTTCGGTATACTATCTTGTATTGCCGACCCTTACGTAATTAATTAATTTTCACTGACCCGATCGTGGTCACGGGAACACAATCGATCGCTTTCTCTTTGTGAAAGCTAAGCATTCCATATACATTTTTTTTTTTATCATTCTACACCCTAACACATTTCTTTCCTTATGCTTTTAGACGTCCAAATTAATACACCTCACCGAGTATAGGCAGTATACCTGATAAAAGAAAGAATGCCCAGCAATTAGCATCAGTGAATAAAAATACTTAAGAATTGAAGGATATGTGAAAAGACCACTTATCTCAATCGTCAGTATCACCATAAGGAACCAAAACCCTGAAAGGCTCGGTCCAAATCTTTCACGCCTCTATAATTTGGAGTTTTAGGTCTTGTTATATAGTGTATTGTGGTCATCACTTGGACACATTTGTGATATAATCATTCTTGTATGACCTTTTGACAGTTAAACAAATAATAAATAAAAACGAAATTAAGTAGCATTTTTATTTAAAGTAACGGGATAGGTGGTACCGGTATACCAGTACGATCACGTTTCTTGTGAAACATTATCTATGTCGCTTATGCTGATTTCCTTGGAATCCTTTTTTGGTAAACGTTATGATTCTCATTTATCCGTTATTGGAAGGAAGTTAATTTTTTAATGACGAATGGAGTAATTGTGTATTAGGTATGTCGTTATGATGAAATAATTACGTCATTTTTCTTTGAACGTTATTCAAAAAATGGTTTCGTATGTAGCGTACAAAATTTATATTGATAAATGTTGTATATTTGAGTATGTTTGTTTTTACATCTTTTTGATTATAGGTTATAGTTCGTTAGCAAATTATGGGCTCAATGTTATTATGGGTTTGAATCTTTTTTTTTTTTTTGATGTATGTATCATGTGACATTCCATCCGTAAAATTTTTATGATATGCATGTGTAAGGTGAATATAAGTAAATTCATCTCTCCAATAACTCTTATGAAAGAGAACCTTTTGGGTTGGAATTGAGATTTCTGTTTGTTTGTTTAAAAGGGTTAAGTCTCTTTCTTTGATTGGGTATATAATATCGACGGCGGTATTTATTCTTACATGCGAGAAAGTATGGGGTGTATATAGTAACGAATATTTCGATTAACGTAAGATTTCACAAACGAATGTATTCCGTTAACGTGATTTAATTCGAACATACGTACATATGAAACAGCTTTACTAAGTGTGAAACCGAATTGTTTCCTAAACATTATGTAAATATTTCAAATCAAATGTAAAAATAGGTGTCGATGAATGTAATCATGATGATGTATTTGATGATCATTATATTCCATGATCATTATGGATATTTGGTAATCATAATGATTATATTTTGACGTGTTTTAAATTAAATGTAAAAATTATATTTTTGAACATTATGTGAGATCTCTATGATCGTTATAGCGTTATATAAGCGATTGTTATGACTATATTTTTTGATCATTGTGCATATATCCTTTTAACTTTTGTCGATTTTCTGGTGTATTAAACGTGGGTACTGTAATTACCTTTTTTTTTTATTTGTTATTTTTATAAACTAATTTTAAATTAAATGAATGTATGACTATGTTGACGATTTTATATTAAATGTAAAAATTATGTGCATATATTCTTTTGACATTTGTACGATTTTCTGATTTATTAAACGCGGGTAGCGTAATAACCTTTTTTTTAATTTGTTATTTTTTTATTACTGTAGTTTGATTTAATAAACTAATTTTAAATTGAATAAATATATCATCATGATGATGATTATTGTGACTATATTTAATCGATATAGCGTTATATTAGCTATTGTTATGACTATATTTTTTGTCCATTGTGCATGAATTCTTTTATTGCTTGTACGATTTTCAGGTGTATTAAACGTGGTACTGTAATTACCATTTTTTTTTTTTGTTCGTTATTTTTATTACTGTAATTTGATTTAATAAACTAATTTTAAATTAAATAAATATGTAATTACGATGATGAATATGACTGTGTTTGATAATTATTATGATTATATTTTGACGTATTTTATATTAAATGTAAAATTATGTTTTGAACATTATTGTAATCACTATGACTATATTTAATCGTTAAAGCGTTGCGCATACACTCTTTTAAAATTTGTACGATTTCAGATTTATATAAACGTGGATACTGTAGTTACCTTCCGTAATTTGATTTAATAAACCATTTTCGATGCAAACACCTAAGCTTCAACATCAGCCAACTTCAATATCGGCCATAACAATAAATAAACTTAATCAACAACGAAAAAAAAATAAATTCAAATTACATCAAACACCAACACTAACACAATAACCCAAAAAACTCTAACAAGTACAATAAAATTATAAAAACCAATAACAATAGATAACCACACGTAAATTCAAAACTTATAACTCAAACCAAAATAATGATCGTACTGGTCCTGCACAGCGTCACACGCTGCGCAGCTAGCCTAATATTAATATGGTCTGGAACTGTGAATGATCAATAACCGCTAACAAACCTTAATAAACCGGTTGACTTGTACTTGGATTTTGAACGAAGTTCGTTTCAAGGTTTTTGCTATTACGGAGTCCATATTAAAACTATATTAGGATACATTTATAGCTATGTTTTTTCTTAGTTGGCCATTGCAGTTATCTTTGCAAGAATAACATAAATGGAACGGTAAACTGGGATGAACCGTGCAAATCACATATAAAAATTCTTTATGCAGATTGACGATCGTATATTAAAAAAATTACATACATTAACAGGGACATTTCCTGTGTACGATCTGTATGGCATGCATTGTTCCACAGCATAAAATCTTCAATTTAAATTATGTACGATCTTTTGGTCCAATCTTCTTTTTTTAAATTGTAAGTATTAAGCGCTTGATTAATAATACAAATTTGTTATTTCACAACTAAAGATAAATATGAGCGAAAAAGAAGATTGGAGTGCTGAATATATTCGGCGAATTGAAAAACCATCAGTTTTTGTTGAAAAACCTTACTTACCGTCACACACTTCAGATCCCGAAATTTGGAAAAATTATCGTAAATCCTTGTTAATTTCTCTGGAAATTTCCAATAGATTAGATCCTATTTTTTCTGATCTGATCTTTATAGATAAATTAATTTTAAATTTTTCGTACAATAAAAATTTTGACGATAAGATTATAATGCAAGAATTTTTAAAAATACTTGAAGAAATAATTGATGAAAATTATTATTCAAAGAAAAAAAAGCAAGATCGCAATAAGCGTTATGCTAAAAATTTGATTTTAACAACGAAATTTTTACTCGAAAACGATATGTTAAAACAAAGAGAAGAATTCTTTAAACGTGCTCGATTTCCGATGTCGATTTTGCAAGAAAAGGATATAACCTTGGTCGTTAATAAATTTATAGAATTATGCCTAAGGTTAGTAATCAATTCTAATTTATATACATTATAAGTAAAAACTAAAGTATTGAAATTTCCTAATGACCTATAAATCATTATATAGTAC
The DNA here is from genome assembly GCA_003550325.1 of Gigaspora rosea. Lineage (NCBI taxonomy): Eukaryota > Fungi > Glomeromycota > Glomeromycetes > Diversisporales > Gigasporaceae > Gigaspora > Gigaspora rosea. The sequence goes on along the minus strand of QKWP01000495.1, from coordinate 159,597 downwards.
CCTATCTTAAGTAACCGCGATTTTTAATGATTTAATCAAAACAAATTAACCATTTGTATAGTTATAAATTTCAATTAATAAGTGTTCTAACGTATGAGGGCTTTAAATGTCATTGATATTATTATGAAATTTTGGCTTGGTTTTATCCTAAATATTTCTATAGAATCATTGTTACGAACTTTCAAAACATACAAATAAATGATTTTATTGATCCAGAAACTTTTCTTGTTTTTATGCTTTGCAATTTATTCTAAATATAATACGACAGGGTGAAACTAGTGAATTGACTCGATTATATGATACTCGATCATTGATCGACTTAGATCAATGATCGAGCACCAATTAATGGGCTCGAGCAACAATAGATCAATCAATGATCGATAATCTGATCGGTCAAATAAGTATATATTTGATCGATCAAAAATTTTTAATATGATTCCATTTATAGTTTAAGAACCTATGATAGGACTTAAACCGTTTTTCTTGTTTTAATGGATTATAAATAGAGATACAGAAATTTAAAAATATGAAGGTAACTACCTCACCAAAAAAATAATGACAATACGACACATTTGCCATATAAATAAATATGCCGTAAGCCGTTTAAGTAATGTTAAGCCGTATAAGCCGTGATAAATTTTGCAAAAAAATTACTGCAATTTTGTACGTATACGAAAAAAAAATAATACGACCAGCGCTTTCTATGGCGAACGTTTTATACTGAACTAAGGATAAGATGGATATTAAACAGTAAATGAATTTTTTTTATTTGTGTATTATTGATTTGACATTGAAGATATGATAACTTCATTGATACAATAATATCAGTTTTTTTTCATTAATTAGACTTATACTGCAAATAACATTCAAGATTATTGAGAATTGAATGGTTGCGTGGATGATTGTCCAAAAATTCTAGTGCATTTTTTGATTATTCGATATTGGAAAGTGATTGAGCAATTATTTATCAGATTAAATGATTAGATAGTTAATCAAACGATTGAAAGTGTAATATTCTGATGATAACGGTTTTTTTTTACTTACTACGTAAAAACTGGATACAATATCAAGTGATAATAAGTAATAGTATGTCATGATCGAATTGATAAGTTACCACTGAATTAAATAAATTGTCGGTATCAACAATTATCAAATCTTATCGATTATTCATTGGCAATTTTTTCCATCGTTCTAGAATTTTGAAATCAGTTGTAATAACAGTATGATATTAAAAATAAAGTTGACCAGCTTTAAAAAAAACCGAATAAACTGAGGCAGTGAAAAAAAATGCCAAAATCATAATTAAAAAATTACCTATATAATGTTATAATTTATTCAAAAATAATTTTACATTTTGATTCTATTTCATTAAATGAGTAAACTTTATAATAAATTTTATTCAATATTATATTTTTGAGTCTCGGATTATAGCTTTGGGAATCTATTTCCTTCATATATTACCAAAAAAAAAAAAGAAAAGTGAATGTTGTTTATTCATTTGTCGATACCTTACTATGCGTGTTGACAACTGCAATAGCATCTTGCTTTCTTAAGAAACATTTGCTTTGGGATTACATTCGTACTTTCTTTTAACACACTCCTTGTATACCTATTTTTATAGTGGTGCATTTAGTAACGTCTACAAGGCAGTTAACGTGTGACTGGTGAAAAAGTTGCAATTAAAGTTGTAAGAAAGCGTGAGCTAAATAACGCACAGGTAGAAAAATAAATTGCTATTAATATGGCAAAGGAATCACGTGCAGTACCTATACGACTTAACGTACACTAGTCGAATGCTTGCACAAGATGAAAGATTTATAATAATTCATCAAAAACTTTGGCATCATTTTCAGGAGAGGCATCTTCATCGTGATATGAAACCTCGCGTTGAGCACACAACTACGTGTATTGTGTTCGTTAATATTTCTGTAAATTACTTTTGTTCATTAACAAAAGGTCTAATTGATTTTAACCTACAGCAATGGGAGATTCAGTGATATTATTTTGCCGACTCATGGGGTATTAAAGACAAATCGCCGTTTATTGATATATATTTGAGTGATTCAAGTGGAATTATACGGGTAATACGAATGGGTAATGTATTAGTGCACAAACTAACTGGTTGGAGCAGGATAACATCCCTATTGAGAGCACCTACGTTACATAGATACCTAATTTTTTTAACACACTAGAAAAACTCGTTCATAATTCCCTATAAAAAATTTTTAACAGATATATTCCGATTTTGTTCTGGATAGGTTGAATCCAACCCGATTATATTCCAAACTAAAATTTGTATAATTTAAGATAAAATTTTAATGTTGATATTGTTCCGAAAATATTCCTAAAATTTTTTTAAAATGACTATGGCCCAGAAATAATCAGGATTTAAAAATTTATAAAAAAGTTAATTTTTGAAAATGCCCAGAAAATTTCTAGTTTAAATATTATTAATTATTTATGGCCAATAGTATGGGTGGTATCAGTTGCTTAAGATATCATTAAATTTTTTTTCACCTTATCAAAATTAGAACGCATAATAAAAACTGTATTAAAGATAAATCGAATATGATCCAAAGTATTAATAGTAATGAAAATAAATTTAAAAACTTCAAATTTACCTTGAATAAAATAATTCTTCATTTATTAAAACTTTGAAGTAAAATTTTCCTTCTTGCAATTTTCTAAGCATAAGTCATTTGTATATTTAAATTTTATTAAATAAAATTAGGTTATACTAACAAATTGCTTTTATAATATTTGGGCAATTTTAACTGGCTAAATAGAATGTTCTATTTTATCTAAATGTGACCCAATTTTCTCTATCGATGATGATATGTTTATTTGCTTTTAATTTAAGAAATCTCACACATCGATCAATAGTAGCCACATTAATAACTCCGGTCTTACCAAAGTTACGAAAATATAATATATTATTCCCATAAACTTCCGGATTCCTTATCCATTGCACATATGCAAGCATAAATACTTTGCCTTCATATTCATGCATAAAATAAAATAAAACCTGGCCATAAAATTCTTGCTCCTCAAATTCAATAGGAGCCCTTGGCCGATGTGCATTTTTGTCAACCAGAAGCCTTGCCTAAATTAATTACATTAGAGTATAATTATAAAAGTTGAAACTTTGATATTTAGATTCTTTTTTTTTATCAAATCTGATTTACTTGGCTAATATAGTTAAAGGTAACTCACCACAATTGAATAATTATTTCGAGCAAAATCTCCTTTATGGTTTGCAAGTTTTGAACTAATTGTCACCCCAAATTTAGTTCGTAGTTTGCCATATTTTTGAATTTTATTTGTTATCTGTATTAATTGTTCTATATTAGTAATTATTTTGAAGCACATTTTGAAAAATTTATAAATGGTGCAGGAAATCTAAAATCTAAATTACTTTATAGAGAATATATAAAGAGATAAGATTTTTAAATTTTCTGCTCCATACATACATACATTAATGCAGCTAATAGTTAAATCAAATACTGTTGCGTAGTATTGTTTGACTTTCTGGATTTCAGTTTTTGACATCATATGTTCTTTAGACAATGAATATAATTTTTCTTCATTATAAGGATGCTTTAATAGGAATGTTTGTTGCTCTTTTAGTAGATCCTCAAAATGTTTCTTATATTCAGAATAATATTGCAAGTGTGCAAATTGCACCCACTTGTTTACTTCTTTATTAAATTCATATATGGGTTCTGCCGGGAATGAACCAGAGGTATTAGCATTCCACACAGTCGTTCCATTGGGAATTGCCACGTTGCCCATGGTGGGCCTGTTTCAAAAATTGAATCTGCAATATGTAGGAGGTAATGGAAACTAATAAGAGCTGTTTTGAGGCGTTCAGGATCTTTTTGGTAATATTCACTATATTTTATGAATAGCAAAGAAGTTATTAAATTAATTTTTTTTTTTATATAATCAATATAACTAAAATACTAATTTAATTAAGAGTCCAATGAACAAAGTTTGAAAAATTAGTGAAATATATTAAGCCGTATATTTCTTATACATAAAGTTTCCCTAGCAGTAGATAGTATATATTATTGTAGCCAACTAAATAAATGAAATTAACTTTATATAGATACTAGTAGTTTGAAAAAAGTAACTGATTATAAAATTTCCTTAAGCGATACTCAAATTATGTTAGTTTGAATAAATTCTAATACTGTAATAAACTAAATAGTTCTAATTTTAATCGAATAAAATATTATTCCATATTATTTTTAAAAGCAACTTACCGTTCATAATAATTAATAAAACTTATAAAGAGCGTTTTTATTTCATCAAGCTCTTCTTTAGAAATTACTGGTTCAAGACATAGTTGAGTTGCTTTAACAAACTTTGCCCAGCCATTTATATGTCTGTAAATTAAAATAAAATTAGAATAATAATCATAATAATAAGTTAAAATAATAATAATATTATTATTAATAAATTAAAATAATAATAGTAATTATTATAATAATAATAATTATTATTATTATTATACAATTAAAAAATTGATACCTTTTTGAAAGATGTTCCTGAAAGAGTGGAAGCGAATATAGAACAGTTCAATTATACCAATCTTCTGCTTTTAGAGTGGTATAATATTTTTGAATATTAGTCGGAGGTCTTCTGAATTCCATTGGCATCATTTTGCGGTTAATTTCCATTATCTTTCCAATTTTATTCCAATTATTAAAATTTTATATTCGGTATTATTAAGTTCCTCATTATTAAAAAATTTACCATTGAAGTGACGAAACATATGTTGCGCAGTATTTTCAAAAAGCACATGCATTATGTCAACTGGAAATGATGCTGGAAAATTAATTGAATGCAATTCAAACAAAATGCTATATCCAATTATACCAGTATCACGTTCTATTATGCGTCATTCAGCTCCATGCTTGCTTTCTAGCATTTTTATATCTTGAAGACAGTTGATATGAGAGCGCATTGGTAAATTATTTGGGTTATAAGTTGTACCACTATATCCTTTTGGTGGTGAAAGTGGAAAATATATATGCCGAGCTGTTTCAGAATATACTCCAGCAAGTAGCAAAAGCGACATCCATAATAGGCATTATGGCCAGAAACACACATAATTTTTGATAGTGCTGGAATATCTCCTGACCATGATAATATATGTCCATGCAGGATAAATGTTTCTTGTGATAATCCATCATAACATGATATACCTGCTATAAAATTTTTATATTAGTTGATTTTAAATTTTTTTGCATTAATTTCTTTTATTTTAGTAAATTAAAATATAGATGATGCCAAAGAAAAAACAGACTTTAATCATACAAAATATATATAGTTAAAGTCTGGTTTTCCTTGGTATCATTCATATAGTAAATTACATTCAAGACATTTTAGTTCTTCTATCAATGGTTGTAAAAAACTATTAAAGTTCTTGGGTGATTTGGGGCCTGGAATAATTGCAGCTATCATTAAATTCTCTTTTTTTACTCTTAAAGATGGAGGTAAATTTGCATTTAGAATTAAGATAACCCAGCAGTCATTTTGTTTTTTTTTAAACAACTGATATCCATCTGTGGATGCAATTAGAGCAATATCGCGAGAGTCTAAAAATAGACCTGATTCAACCAAAGTCCTATAACAGTTTCCATCAAAGATATTACCAATTTTAAAGTTTTCAGATAAATATTCCTCTTTTGAGGTATATTCATGGCGATAGCGAAGAATTGATACATGTAAGGGATCTTTATATTGCATTCTTAAACTATTGATTATGAAAAAATAAGCAGCTGACTTTCAGGCTTTTTTTGGTGTTTGTCCAGGTATGTATCGTGGTTCTCCACAATTAGAACACACTTCATTGTCTTTGTTAAATAAGCAACAAGAATTCCAACACATATCCACGAGCTTTGGCTCAAATGAAATTAAATTTTTAAAAGTTTTTTGAAGTTTATATAATGATACCTTTGAAATATTCATAATTTCATTAAATGCTTGATTAGGTAAAGAAGATTTATTTTTAATATATAGAAGGCGAAGTCCTTGAATTAAATTTTCTAATAGATCTAATTAAAAGAATAAATAAATTTTACTTCAATAAAGTTAAAATTTTTCATTAATTCAAGTTGGTAATCATTTGCTTTGCTTACTAATATCTACAGAAATAGGTTCATCATCGCTATCTCCTTCTAGTTCATTATTTTCTAAGTCATTATTGCCATATTTTTCTAATTCATTATCAAATCCATTGTCATCTAGTTCATTGTCATCAGTTTTTTCCAGTTCATTATTGCCACTTCTTTCTATTTCATCATTGTTACTTTCTTCCATTTTGCTATTACTACATCCTTCTGATTCACTATTACTATTTCTGTCTAGTTCACTATTTATTTCTGCCTAGTTCACTATTACTATATTCTTCTAGTTCGTCATTACTACATTCCTCTAGTTCATTATTACTATGTCCTTCTAATTCACTGTCAATATTTTTTTTTAGTCCAGATCCTAGCTTTTCTAGTTCAGAATTTACAAAAAATAAGAATTCTTATTAATTTACTTATCAAAATAATTTAATTCAATTTGATTTTTTATACCTTGATGATTATATTCAAGTGCACTTTTTGACAAATTAGAGACTTCAGTGAAAAGGTTTATTAATGTAGAAGGTAAAGAAATAAAAATGCGATTTTTTATTTCAAGCTCATTCTGATATTGTCTATTATTATTATCTAAGCTTAAATTTTCTACGTTAATTAATGAAATAGAAGTAGATGTATTCTGAAGTTCTTTTTCTTGTCGCCGATGTCTTGTACGAGTAGAGATGCTTACATATTTTCCAACATTATTAGACACGCTTCGACAAAATGTACAAGCGCATAAACTTGTTTTCCCATTATTTAAATTATTGTAAAAACAAGCAACTAATATAATGTTAATAAAACAGCGTATATGTAACTATAAATTATATAATCACCTCTTTAATTACCAAGTATAAATATTATTAATTAAAATAAACAAATAAATAAATCTCTTTCTCATACAAATAAACTTTTAAATCCATTGCATTTTTTTTATTGTAAAAATTGCTTAGCTTTAAGAATACAAAAAACATGAATAATCGTTCTAATAATAAAGACAATAACAACAATGCGACTATGGAATCAAGCCAAAACATTGCTTTATTTCTTCAATTGTTATCGAATCCTGCCCTTTTACAACAAACACTTGCAGCAGTCTCTCAAAACTTCCACCCAACTACGGCACCAACTTCCTCTGAACCAGTACAACCCCTTCCAGCATTATCAAGTGCTATCGCGGGTGTTGTCAATATATCAGTAAGTACTTTGTTTATTATACTTAAAATTTTATTAAAATATAACCAAATTTAATTATTTTAGTTTTCACGTGGTTCTGCACAAAATCCTATAACAAAGGAAGAGTGGAACCAATGGAGGAGAACTAAAAAACCAGAAGAAGACTGTAAAGATTTTTTGCATTTGTCTCATGATACTTATTGGACTTATCGGACAAGTATTTATTATATGGAGTGTCTTCAATTAAAAGGGCCCATTTTTACATATATTTTATTTTGAGATATTTGAGTTTAATTATTTGTTTTGATTTTCGGACTGATCCGGGATCAATCAAATTTCACGATATTGATTGGTTAAAGACGGTAGGTGACTATCGGGTAAACTCGTGACGTGTTGGCTCTACGCAGCCTCATGTAATTTTTCTTTTTACATTATCTTGATTTTTTATTATGTAATTCGACTTTCATTTATAATTAAAAAAAGTCAATCATGTCAAAATTTATATGAATTTAACGAAAACTCATTTTTCAAAAAAATGTAAAAATGGGCCCTTTTAATTGAAGACACTCCATATATACACCTTTTTATTTTTATTATTATATTGTGATAGTACAGTAGATCATTATTATTTTAAATATATATACAGAGAAACCTGCGTGACAGGTTAGCAGCAGGTTGCCAGAAAGGCAAATATGCATCAGAGCAATTCCTAGGCAAAATTCGAAAAATTATTACTGATGTACAGTACTTGCATATTTCCGCAAAATACATTTTTTTACGTATTATATATTATTAAAATTAATATATTTAATTATATAGTTCAAACATAATTTTCTGACTTTTCCTATTTCAGTTGGAGACTTTGTTTTGCAGAACATTTTTGAAAATATCATTGGAAAATGGGGTAAAACTGTATATATATCATACGTATTTTTTTAATAATATAATATTAATGTTAGAGTAATTTTTAGTGGAGACTGAACATAAAAACAAAATAAAAGAAGCTCATGCCCAAGGCATTGCACCTCCTTCTAAACGTAAAAATGTTATCCCTCCCACTTCAAGGTTTAAGAAAAAAACTTCAACTCAATCATTGATGACAAGCTCTGATATAACTGAAATTGATAATGACATTGATGATCGATCAATCGCATCTAATGAATCTAATGAAACTGATTTTTTTTCAAGATATGATAGTATTACTTCTACCAGTATTGATACTTCAGAATTGTCTACCATTACTTCTCATGCAAAGAGATCAAAATCTTCAAAAATTCCAGTCAAGTTATGAGCAACAAGTTCTAATATGATCGAGGTCAATAGTACTAAGGTCAACGATGATAGTGATGCATCTGAATTATCTACCATTAGCTCTCGCGTAATGCAGCCTTCAAGACCTTCAAGAATTCCAGTTCGATTATCATCAAAAGGTTCCAATGTAATCAATGTTGATAGTTCTGACATTAATGATAATAATGGTGCATCTGAATTATCCCCCACTACATTTTATATAAAAAACCTTTGGGATCTTTAAGGATTTCAGCTCGATTAGCAGCAAAAAGCACCAATGCAATTAAGGTCAATAACAGTGCATCTGAATTATCTACAGTTACTCCTTGTGCAATGAAATCTTCAAGGTCTTCAACTCAATTATCAACAAGTTCCAATAAAAGTGAAGTTGGAGACAATATAAATTACTTAATCAACTATTGTCTCCAATAATGCAGAATGGAAACAATACAGGTATTTATGCAGTATTTCTTTCTTTATATTTTAATATACAGTATTCAATTAATAGCAACGTTTTTATTTAATATGTAGAAAGAAAAAGAACTAAATTGAATACTGAAAAAGGATCCAATAAACGAGTAAAAGCAAAAAATCACAAATAAGAATCAAAATGGGTAAAACGCTAGACCATGCCTTGCAAGTTGCTTTATTTAATATGCTATATGTATGCAAATTTCTATACTTATTCTGAATAAAGTTATCTCCAAATAAAGTATTTTCTTATTTATATGAAAGTTTATATTTACAAAATAATCCAATTACTTCCCTAATATGATTGTATAAATAATTACAAATTATTGAAACAATCCTTATGTAACCCGGTTATTTGTGAACTATACTCCTGATTTATATCGCTAAATAATCATGAAATGACCCATATTTTGACAGGACTTAAATGTAAATTTATCCGAATCTTGCACATTTTTAAAAGTACATATTCTGGGTATTTTCAGAATGTTATTGTTAGTAATCATCCCGGAAAATGCTCATTTACTGGAATCAGATATGGTTATTACCTGGTTATTTTTTAAAGAACCCAAAATTTTCCTGAATATAAACTTGAAAAAAAGTCGCATAATTATCTGAAAATTTCAGGAATAAAAAATTCCAAATATTTTCAGAACATATTGACTATTATACTTTTTATAGGGATTGTGAAACGCAATATTTCTGAATTTGCATTTTTTACCTCTATTTGCCCTTATTTGATGGCCGTTTATAGTGAAGAAATGACTAAAAAAGGTTACTTATTGTATCACGAATTGATCGCGTTTTATATAGACTCCTGCTCTTGCTCTAGTAAGAGCTCTGGTAGGAGCTCTGGTAGAGCTCAGCTAGAACTCAAGAACGAATCAAAGTAGTTGACGAGACTCAGTAAATTTATGTAATTTGTAATGATTTGTTACCGAAAATTATTGGATTAACGTGGGTTCTGAAATGAAGTTTGCCTATTTTTTGATATTTTTGATTTTTTATTTTCAGATTTTTTACCGTCTAGATGAATTGATAATTGCTAAAATTAAAGACCTGCGAGTTTCGCTAAACCAATCATTTAGTATTAAGCTTGATCTATTGATGAGATTGATTTTCACTCTAAAAAAGATTACATCATATATGTGAAACATAAATTTACTAATTTAGGATTAATATTGTATAAAACAACTTTATATGAAATATTTCTTGCGACGCTTAATCTATTTTCCGAACAAACTCTATATTACGTGATTTTGTATAATTGGTCGATTGCACATTCTAACTTAAGGCGAAAAGATCAATCGTTCTTCTTTCTCGTTTAAGTACAATCTGACCGCTCACTAAGGATTAGAATCCCTATAAATGCATTAGATTCGTACTAACTAATTCAAGAATAAGCTGTCTCTTTTCCCAATTTCTATTACAAACTATCTAAGAGTAACTTATTTTCGAATGTAATAAATTTTTAGTTGATCACTTGCATAGTAAATTCTAAATTTTACTGTCTAAATAGTTTATTAGTGCTAAAGTAAACTTATTCACGAAATCAAGATACAAGTACTCTAAAATTTTCAATTAAATCGGATAACTTTTTATTATTTATCTTTTAGTTTTTACGTTCAACAAAAAAATTAAAATTTGTTGTCCGTTGAACTTAATTAAAAGTTAAATAATAAAAAGTTCTCTAATTTTGTTGAAAAATTTCAGTGTATTTATATTTTAATCTCATGAATAAATTTACCAAAGCAACTAAAATCAATTTGTATAATAAAATTTATATTTTGCTATATAACAACTATCGTCAATATTTCCGGCTCAAAAACATTTTTTGAATATTTTAACCAAGAGAAGAGAAGTATCTTATTTTCAAAAGTAATTTATTTTTTGCACTATATAATAGTTAAATATACGTTTCATTAATTAATTAAATGGTTAATTTTTAATTATCAACTCAAACTTTCTTTAGTTAATAAACTCGTCATATCCTTACCTAAAAATACTTGCTCTGAAAAGTAATAGCTTATTTTTGCAGAACAAACAATCACTTTCTCTAAAGTACTGAGCTACCGAATGGTAATTGTGAGCATGTTCAATCTCACAACTAGTGATATGAATCGAAAATTGATTAATCGATTAGTTGATCGAGTTGGCAACTAATCGATTGATTATTACAACCACGATTTTAATTGATTAACCAACTAATTGATTAATCGATTAATCGATTTTCAACTAATCGATTAATTGATTAGCTAATTAATCGATTATTCGATTAGTTGGTTAATCGATTAGTTGTCTATATACCAATATATACTATACTGAATAAAGAGTATATAGAGATCATACATACAGTACATATCAGATATTTAACTAATCGATTAGTCGATTAATAAACTAATCGACCAATCAATTAACTGATTAATCGATTAATCGATTAACTGATTAATCGATTAATTGATTAGTTGATTTGTTAATAAACATAATCAACTATTAATCAATTTTCTAAAAATTTTTAACTAACTAATCGATTATGATTTTTTGCCTGATTCGTAACACTACTCACGACACACATAGACAGAGGCCCTATCGCTCAATATTAGAGACGAAATTTTTTGCTTAACTATATATACTCGTACAAGTAGCTCTGGCGATTATCTTATCAACGCAAAAGCAATCTAATATAAAATCAATCAAAAAATTTACTCTATATAACTATACGTTTCGTTAATTAATTAAATGGTTAATTTTTTAATTATCAACTCAATCTTTCTTTAGTTAATAAACTCGTTATATCCTTACCTAAAAATACTTGCTCTGAAAAATAATTACGGTAGATAGCTTATTTTTGCAGAACAAACAATCACTTTCGCCAAAGTACTAAGCTACTAAATGGTAATTGTGAGCATGTTCGATCTCACAACACACATAGTCAGAGGCCCTATCGTTCAATATTAGAGACAAAATTTTTTGCTTAACTATGTATACTCATACAAGTAGCTCTGGCATTATCTTATCAACGCAAAAGCAATCTAATATAAAATCGATCAAAAAATTTACTCTACAAAAAAAAAACTTTGTATCATTTTTATACATGTTGCAAACTCCTTTAATAGAATTAAAAGTCTTTGTTTGCCTTAATTATTTGAACACCAAAAAAAACATGATCATATAGCAGATGCAACCTCAGATATTACAGTAATATATCACCTGCATATACAATACATATCATTATCAAATGTTTCATATGAAGGGTACTGATCTTTATACATCACCGATGTTTTTTCCTATTTTTGTTCCCCTACTTTTACTTACCTTCTTTCCTTCATTCCTATATACGCCTCGGTATTCAATTTTTACTACTTTCCGTCACGTCATTAAACCTCATTCTTACGTTATACACTCTACCTTTACCTTTGTTCCTATCAATTTTCTTCTATCACCTAACTAAATAACTCCATGCAACTTCATCTACCATTCGAACCTTCATAAATATCACATCCCACATTTCAGAATTATACATAACTATACATGAGGACGAAAGCATTTCGGGTTCTAAAACCTGAAATTAAAATTTAAAGACGAAATTGTTTTTGACCTATTTTACTTGAAAGACGAAATTATTTGATACTTTTTTTGAATAGATGAAATTATAAGGAACATATTTATACAAATTTTATTTGCTCTTTCTTATAAAAAATTTTAATTTTCTCTAATGAAGACGAAATAGGCCTTTTTCAAAAATCAATTTCAGTGGCATCACTATACATAACATAATTTACAGAATGATGCATGATAAAAACATATATATACGATACATAGACTCAGTACACATTAATAAAAATATATTTCAAAAGCTTTTTTCCCTTTACCTTACGTATGAAAAAAATTAGTTTATTACTTTAAAAAGAACAATTATTTCTCACATGTATCCCTTTTTACTGTAATTTCTTATTAATTAACAGCCTCTTTGTTAACTTGTAACCAGTATAAATATTTAATTATTGATGCAAACCTGAAAGAATCATCACATCTGTGCAGATTTCACTATTCATGTAATTCATAGACATGTAAAATTTTGGAAATAAATTTTTCAAATTTTTACACTAATCCAAAGATTTTTAAACTTTTAAATTTTTTTCTGATTTTTAAATGCACATGTGATCTGACTAATATAAATAAAAATAAAAAAATAAAAAAAGGTCTTTATGCATATGATTTGACCAATAAGATTGTGTTTGTGAATCATTCTAGCGTCACCACCCTAAAAAATTTCTGAATTAAGCTAATTTTTTTAGAGTAGTTATGCTAGGGTCTTAGTGCAAAATCATTATAAAATCTTTCTAACTTGCTTTTTTTTCAAAACTAATAGTTTAAAATCTTTTATTAATATATTATATAGTATTGTCCTACCAATGTAGTAACTGGCAACAAAATTATTTATTTGTGAATGCAAATAATGAGCTTTGATATATAAAATCTTTTTTCAAATTTTGAATACTGTATTAAAAAATTTTTTATCCAAATTTATCCAAACATTTGCAAATATCCAAGCTACATGTTCTTGATATAATTATTATTCATGCCATACATACGTGCATATTCATAATTATTCTAATTTATCATATCTTATGTAACAGCTAGCTAGCACAAGGTTCACAGAATTAGCGCGACGCTTTACCTTGTTTAGTTTGATAAATATAATATAATCGATTAATGATTGACTCAATGATTAATCAATTATATATACTTGAGCTTATAAATCATATGCTTGATCGATTATACTCGAATAAACATATATAATCGAATTTTGATCGCTCATTGAAATTTTTTTTTAGTGAATCATCGATCAACGATTTTTTTGTTGAGTCAATACACTAGGTGAAACCTGAGTTGTGAAATAGTGAAAATCATCACATGGGAGTGAAATCATAATAAAAAACATAACCCAATCTGCAAAGCGGGTTCACTATTTCGCAACTTAGGTTTCATCCTGTTCTAAGGTAATATTTTGTTAAAAAAATAAATGCAAAATATAAGTATATATAATATATAAATGTATGGCAAATATGTAATATAACAAATACTGTAGTATATAATTATATATTAAACAATTTTAATTTTATGCATCTTATTTCAACTGATGAATTTAAATTTTTATGGAAATAATAAGAAATAATAACTTCTTACTTAATTTATTTTTTAAATTCTTACTAATAATTTTACTAATAGAGGGTTTCATAATTAACAAATAAGTAAGATGTTTTAAATAGTATTTTTACTATATGAATTATAAATCAGAAAAATAAAATAAGATTCTCTGATTTTAATTATGAAACACCTAATTATAAATTAAAATATATAAGAATTTAATTGGGAAACAGAAAACTTATTTTATGGAATTATAATTTACTATTGTTAGGACTTTTAAGGAATAAAAGGTCTTATCAATATTTATGAATCTTTCAACTTTTTAAGAAACTCATGACTCCTGCATCTATGTAATACATAGTCTCATATAAATAACTAACCCAATTTTTAACATTTAGAACAATTAATAATAAAAGATTAATATTACAACAAATTTTCAATAATTTATCAATAAATTTTAAAAAAAAGTGCCTATTTTCTTTAAATTTGAGGTCTAATAAGTATTTAGATAAATTTTCAGTCAAGTTTATATGTAAAATTTTGGAAGATGTGATTTGAAAATTTATTAATATTTTCTTATAATCTTTTCACTCAAATCGATCAGATTCATTCATGTAACAGACAATTTATAGTCATATGTTCAATCGATTTGATTGATCAAGTAATCAATTAAAAGGAAGTAAGTATTAGAGTATGAAGTAGTCATTGTATAAATATGTTAGTATTGTTGAGGTTTATAAATAAGATAGACTTTTTCTTCTACAAACCCGATATTTGTTCTGGTTACATCAAGCAAATTTTAGTTATAATATTTTAGTAATGATATTTTAGTTATAATTTTAGTTACAATATTTTAGTAATAATTTTTTAGTTTTTATTTTTTAGTTATAAATTTAGTTTCAAGTTTTGGTTACATACTTTACAAAAATTAGTATTTTTTTAATAAGTCTAAGATAATTTAAGATAATATTAAAGTTATTAATATTATTTTTTTTTATAAATAAAAGATTATTTTAATATTTAATATCTAAAATATTAATTATTATTTTAAGATGTTTTTAAGATTTTATTAAGATTTCTTAAGATGATTATAAGATTATTTTAAGATTATTTTAAGATTATTATAAAGATTATTTTAAGATTATTTTAAGATAGTTTTAAGATTATTATAAAATAAGATTAGGGTAGTAACAGATATCATATAATATTTTAGAAGGTGAGAGGGTCTCTAAAATCTTATATTAAATATAGAAGTTCATAATAGCCAATTAAACTTCTCTTATGTAGAGGGGAGAGATAGAGGGTATAGTAAAATAATATTATATAATATATATCACCACCCTTATTATAAGATTATTTTAAAATAATTATAAAATTATTATAAGTATTATAAAAATATTATAAGATAATTTTGATAATTTTATTATAATCTTAAGATTATAATAAATCAATAAAAAAATTAGGTAGTTTCTGTAAAGTATTTTAGTTATGAACACAAGTAATAGATCAGTTACCATAGAAGATGAGTTATTTACTATTAATAGTGATATTGAATTTATATATAAGAATAATAAGCCATTACAAAAAAGTAGGCAAACAAATTTTGAAGTCAATTTTGCTTGATGTCTGTTGAGATATTAAAGTTTTTATGTTATAAAATAAGTGTCTCTAAGGCAGGTTCAAAATAGAATTTGGTGAGTTGTTTAGTTGATGAAAGTAAAAAAAGAATTTTTGATAGGTTTAAATAATCTTGGTTATTTGTAGTTTTTAAACAAGGGCCCAAGAAATTCAAATTAGTAATTGATTTTAGAAAATTGAACAAAACTCTATTCAAAAAGTTTTTTAAGTTTGAAGAATTAAGAACTTTGTTAAGAGCTATAGGAAGAAATTAGTAGATCTTGACTTTTAATTTGAAAAAAAGTTATTACTATTTGAAAATGAATAATTTGGCATAGTGTTTTTTAGAGTTTATATTCAAAAAGAGATAGTTTTACTACAAGGTTCTTTCTTTTGGTCTAACCCAGAAATAATAAACAAACATAATTAGAAATTAAAAAACACATAGAATTTTTTATAAAAATTACTTTGACAACATTTGGATAGCTTATCCTGCAAGAAAATTTTGTTAAAACAAAGAAAAGAAATAATAAAAGTAGATTTAAAAGGGTATAGTTAAATTTATACAGTAGAAAAGAGCTATTGAGACTCTGTTCAAAAGCCAAAATTTTGTAGCCTAATTATAGGTACTTTGAAGAATTTGATTATTGTATCCAAAAAAAGATTAGCTTAGCTATAGTATTGCTAAAAACATTGTTAGAAACTTTAGAAATTTTAGTTTAAAAACTGGTCTTAGTTTAGGCAAAATTCAAAGTTTAACAAGACCTTTTGCTTCTGTACAGGTAAAGAATTTAGAGTTTTGCCAGTTGATAGATACCAAAAATTATTGGTCAAATGAGTAAAACAAAAATATAATTTGGATAAAGCGAGCTATAGAAAATGTATAGTAATTAATAAAAAATTTAGCAAGCTAGAATAGTTGCCTAGTTTGAAAACTATTTAGAATAAAATTAGTATTTGTAAATACTTCAATACTAGCTAGTAAGAAGTATACCAGAAATTGTTTGCAGATAGCAACTAAGTAGAAAAATTATCTTCAAATATAATTATGCTATTTGGAAGCTATAGTAGTATTTTGGAGCTACAATTATTAAAAGAATATTTAAAAAATCTAACAATAATATTAATGATAAACAATAGAATAGCATTGAGAACAATATAGTATAGAAGCTAACAAAATAGCAAAAAAATATTGCAAAGAAATTTGAAATATATATTAGAAGAATAATATAGAAGTGTTTCAAGTTTGTTGGATTTCAAGTAAAAAAATTTTGAAAACAACTTTACAAAAGTTTTAAATTTAGAAGACTAAATAGTAAAAATAAAAATAGTAAAGCAGTTAAAGATCTGTTGAAAAAAATTTATATTAACAGATTTGCAAGCTATTTAAATCTCAAAATAGAAAAATTTACAATCTGTTTTTCGTTTAGACATAGAAACAATAGACTGTTTCTCCCAGGATTAGAAAAAAGTAGTAAATTATTACTGCTTCTATTTACTATAATTTATCAAGCTATCATATATGCCAAAAAATATCAAGCAGTAATAGTAATTATTGTTCTAATTTTAGTTGCTGCCTTCTAGTAGTCTATAATTATAGAAGCAGTAAGAAAAGTAGATCTCTTGCTATCTAAAAATATAATTCAAATATGTTTGTTAGACTACTTAGAGCCTTGCAACAATAATCAATAGAGATTGAGAGCAGTGCAAATAAATTAGTCCAAGAATATTTGAATTATACAAATTATCTTATTAAAAAATTAGTCAGTAAAGTATATAATAAAAAAATTAGAGAAGGCAGAGTATACATAGTGATAAATTATTTTGGATTTTGGAACCCAAAATTAAAATTTTTTTCTGAAATTGTTTTTGATCTATTTTACTTAAAACCTGAAATTTTTTGATAATTTTTTTGAATAGATAAAATTATAAAAAATATAAATATATAAATTTTATTTGCTTTTCCTTATAAAAAATTTTAACCTATTTTTGGAAACCCAAAATAGGCTTTTTTCAAAACTCAATTTTGGTGGCTGTATGAGGCAGAGTATATTTTTATAGAATTTACTACTAGACTTAATATCTCTTTCTTGTCTGCTTCAAGTTTTATAGTTTAGGCTTTTGTTGCTTGAATAAAGTTGTTAGAACAAGTATTAAAGCTAATAGAATTCTTAATATTAATTTTCAAAAACTACAAAATCAAAAGTTGTATAATCCAACAAAAGAAAATGCAATTTAATATATAGTAAATGAGCTAAAAAGATATGTAAGTCGGAATTTAAAAGCCAAATAGTCAAGGAATCTATTGCTTATAAATTCTTAGAAGCATTATTTAATTTTTTTCTAGAAGGTATCAGTTATGAATTTTGGGTCTGGAACTTAGCATTGATAGTTTTAGGTAGATAGATGTTCAAAAAATTATACAGTTTAAGACTGAATAGTATTAAAGTAGTAGACAATTTGTTATAGATAAAATTTAATAAATCCAAAACTAACTAATTTGCCAAAAAAAAGTTTATCTTAATAAAAAAACAAATAGTAAATATTGTTCTGTAAGAAAAATAGTAGAGTATTTGAAGTTAGACTAGTTATAAAGGGTAATACACTATTGGTTTTTGTCAAAGTTAGAAAAAAAATATTAGTTTCTGCAATTTTAGGTTTCACAAAGTTAATTTCTTGGTTTTTATAACATAAAATAAAAATTTAGACCTGGCCACCCAGATTTTTATTTTTTTTAAAAAAAAATTTTTAGCAATAAAATTCTAAAAATGTGATCCATAAGGTTTTTGATAAGCTAATATCCTTTATATAACTAAGTAAATAGATTCTTTGGTTCTTTATAGTCCTAATAGTAGCAAGGCATTAAACTTAGCCTATAACCTTCCAAATTTAGGCAATAATCTAAAAACTAGTATAATAAGTTGCATATTCATACAACCCATCTTATTTGTTTTATAATTATTATTAGTATTAAAAACACTATTACAGATTTATAATCTATTGTAGTATACACAATATGAAGTTAAATTTGAATACCAATGTATATGGTTAAGTTGATTGCATTAGAATTATCATTATTCTTTAATGCAAA
Organism: Gigaspora rosea; assembly: GCA_003550325.1. Lineage (NCBI taxonomy): Eukaryota > Fungi > Glomeromycota > Glomeromycetes > Diversisporales > Gigasporaceae > Gigaspora > Gigaspora rosea. Next base: position 140,670 of record QKWP01000495.1, on the reverse strand, counting down.
AAATTCTGTTATAAATCTTTTTCAATAGAAAAGAGAGAAATATATTTTTAGATCCATAGGTTTTTAAAAAAGCCACGTTAAGTCACATTTTTACATTTTTGATCATAACAATGATCATTGCAGTCTCTACTCAAAACAATTTGAGCTCGACTAATTCTGCTAGTAAAGATATAAAAACATGACTTAGCATGGTTTTTTAAAACTTTTAACTGGATCTAAAAATAGATTTTTTTTCTTTTTTATTGAACAGCTATATTTGATGGCTGAGTTAGTATTAGTACATAAAAAATTTTGCTACAAATTATTCATTATTTTGGTGACCACAATATGTCAAAGTTAGTTGTTGCAAATATTTCTACTATTATATGATGATAAATTCTGTTACAGAACTTATATGTTACATATTCTGTTACTATAGTATGTGGTTAAGATCTGGTTAGTCTGCATTAAAATTTTTTAAGCACATGTAGTGCAGCACAGGCCCAGTACGATCAGCCTATGTAAACTCAAAAATAAATTTATTAGTTGTCACTTCATATTGGCAGTCAAGGTCTAAAATATAAATTAAGTCGATATTACAAAACCTACTTAGCCTGCTTAGTCAATTAATGTTAAAATATTGCACATTTTGAATATTTTGAGCTATTTTGTTGCCTAACTCTTAAAAATATCACACATTTTGAACATTTTGAGCCATTCCGTGCTAATCGAACGTATTATATACAATGTGCATGATACATATGCTGCACATGACTTGCACATATTAACGTATATTAAATCATAACAATAAAAGTAAGCATGATGAGCCTGGTGTACAACAATCAAAAGCACAAATATATCATATTAAAATATTAAAGGCACAATTGACTATTAACTCTGGATTAAATTTATGACGTTAAGATAGTAATTGTCATAAATTTTTATGCTTTCCCATGCCAGATTTACAGAGCAATTGCTGTATATTTCTATTGGCTAATTTTTTTTAAAAAAATTGAAATTTAGATTCTTGATTTTTAGACCGGCCGGGTTATGAAATCCAAGAAATTATTTTTGTATGGACTTAGTAGTAGTTGAGAAATTTGCTAAGCATACCAATATGAAAAGAATATTTATAGTACATAGTCTAAAAATTAGAAAAGTTATGGTAGCTATAAAAAGTAGTTTGTCAATAGAGCAAATCTAGACCATAAGTAGTTTGGTCTTAAATACAATAAAATTATATATGAAAGCTATAGATACTGCTAGTTTGGGTATATTGAAATCAGAATACAAATATTTTTTTTTTATTTTTTTTTAATATTAAAGTGAGATCGTACTTCTGGACTTTATTGAGTGTATACTAATCGTTACAATATATTGCTTACAATTATTATACTATCTACTAAGTACCCAGACTTGGACTAATTTACCCATAACCTAAACCTACCAGAGCCTACCATACTCCTATTTATATAGCCAGCCTGGTTTTTGGACGTCCCTTTTCTCCAACCAACTGTTAGTATTCACATATCCACCACTTTACCCACATTTCCTATTATCATTACTTCCAATTTGGTATATGTAATTACAGGTAGGCGCTTTCTGCTTCCAAATTGGTGTACCTAGTTCCTTACTAGCATACTTCTCGGGAGTTCGTATCTCAAGCCATGCAGCTGCCTCTACTACATTGGGTAAGTATCTCAAGCCTACATGCTGCCGCAACTAGCACCATAGGAGGATCTTCCTTACCTCCCTACTCGGGGCTTGCCAAACGGGTTTCAATTGTTTCGGTCTCTTGGATTTGTCTGTATAACACACAACTACGCCGATGCTCCCATTCAAGATGGTGGTACCAAGGTTACAGGTAATATACCCAACCGATCGATGAACAAATGTTACCATAACACAGACCTATTTTCCAATTCGTCTCCAGTGGGATTTGAACTCTAGACCTGCCGCTTAGGGGGGGTGACAACCAAACAGCTTCTCTATGTCACCACACCCGGGATACAAAAATTAGTTTGCTTATTTTTAGAGTTTTATACAGATCTTTTTTATTTATATAGTAGTAATTTTTTTGCTTATTTTGAGATTTTTCTGCAAATCTTTCTATTTTTAGTAATTTTATAATAAACCTAACTTATCTATGTATATTTCAGAGTCTTTTGAAATCTATAGATTTTGGTAAATAATTTATTATATATTTATTATTTTACAAAAAAGCTTGAAGTTTGTTAGGAGGTGCCAAAAATTATCTGATTTCTATTTACTATAGAGTCTATTTCCTCTTCTCTACCTAGTTTAACAGCCAATCAAATTTTAAATATATAAATATTTTATGGCACTTTTTAAAGTTTCACTAATATTTTATTAAAACAGATATTGCATATTATAAAAGCCTAGTAATATATTACAGGAAAATAAATTTGTCGCATCTGCGACATGTCGCACCCTTGCTTCGACCAATCAAATTGCACGATTTTATAGGAAAAAATTTTAATTTTTAAAAATTTAAAATTTTACTTAATAAAATATAAAATATATATAAAATAGCATGTTATATAACATAAAATTTTATTCTGAACAACTTTTTCTAAGTCATAAAGATAGGTTGTCTTAGTAAAAAAACATTTTATAAGAAAAATCAAAAATTTCCAAAGTTACTCATATAAAACTTTTTTTTACTAAAACAATCTACTATTTTAACTTAGAAAAAGTTGTTTAGTATAAAATTTTACATGTAATATTTTTTTTTAGTGTCAAAGTGCCCACTTTGGGGATTGGCTTTTATTCAAGATGTGTTAGACCGCGGTACCCTACATGGAGGGAAATCTGACATTCGTACATTGACGAGAGTACAACTAGTCTCATCTGCAACTTTTGGTTGCCTATTTAAGTAGCCACCCAAAGGTTCTACCCTAGCTGCTATACCTGCAACCTACATACTGGCATTGCCTATTTACACCCTCTAATCTTCTGCCTCCTGCCAGTCCTGATCTTGTATCACTGGCACAGCCACCAGCTACTAAACCTGGAGTTCATACCGGATACTAGCCGCACCCTTAGGACTAGTTTATCCTCAGTGGGAAACTTGGTAAAGCGTTTTCCTGTCCCACGCAGGTATCGCCTACTTTTCAGTAGCAACTTGCAGTCAGGGGTTACCCGGCCGCTATCATTATCTACTTTTGCCCTTGTAAAGTTCACATGACCCCAGTACCACCCCGTTCCTCTTTCAGTTTCTTCCCCCGGAACTTTCCTTCCCCCGGTTGCTTTCTTATTTCCAATCTGAAGACCCGGAAGGGTTGGTCTGCCCTGGCGAACCCAGGGACTCCCAACCCCTGGTACATGATTTTATAACACATGTCCTTTTCCTCCAGTGCAACTCCGGTGGTCTGGTTGGTAGGGTCTGGCATAAACCTTTTCATCGTAAGTCCACTTCTGGTCAGTCCGAACTGGGCATTCCCCATCCGATTTCTGTTTAGGCACTGTCGAAAGCCAGCTACCTCTTTACTCGGGTCTTGCCAAGTATGGTTTCCTGTTGTCCTACAGTTCTGTGTATAACACAGCGCTTGCACTCCCCAGGATCTATGCGCTCCAGTTTTGTGTGTAACACAGCGCCAGAGCTCCCAATACTAGTTGGTATAACCCAGGAAACAGATTTGTACATCTGAGCTCAAAGTCCAGGTTACCGTAATGCAGATAAATTTTTCAAAATTGTCTCCAGTAGGATTTGAACTCTGTACCTTTTGTTACAGCTACTTGGGGGATGACAACAATCCAACTACACTATGTCGCCACACCTTTTATATGTAATATTTAAACGTAAATATAATTATATTAGTAAAAAAAAGTTTTATATGTGCTAACGATCAAAATTTTTAATTTTTCTTATAAAACATTATTTTTTTACTAAGACAATCTTTTTTTATAACTTAGAAAAAGTTGTTCAGAATAAAATTTTACATTATATACACTTTGATATCGCTTATTTATTTTTACATTTTACTAGTAAAATTTTAATTTTTAAAACTTAAAATTTTTTGTCTACAAAATCGTGCGATTTGATTGTTCGGAATCAGGGGTGCAACATGTCACAGGTGCGACAAATTTCTATTCCTATATATTAATATTTAAATCTAAAATTTGATATCGCATAGTTATTTTGAGAGCACCTATGTGCAACCTGTTATACTATTTTACAGATAAAGCAGATATAAACTTTGTTAGCCCATATAAAAAGTGACAAAAGATTTCTCTTCAATCCGTTTCACCTAGCATCAATGGTAGGGATAGAACCCAAACATCTAGTATAGAGGTTATACTTGTTTTTTTCAGCAAAAACCCCTAAAATTTAAGAGTCAAAAAACAGTTTTTGCCAATTATCTTGGCATTTAGTAGACCAATTTGAACAAATTTTTTTAAAATAAAGCTCTCGGTGAAGCACATCTAACAAAAAAAAGTTCATTCAATTCTGGTTACTAAATCAAAAGTTATTTAAACAACCATATTTAGCAAATTGGGCCAAAATTGGCCAAAATCCAGTTATAACCTATATGAAAGATGGCCGGGGTCCTGTAGAAATATATTTAACTATACAAGAAAAACAAATAAGTAGAAAAAATAAGAGGAAATAAAAAGAGGAAATAACTATAAGGCCTAAACAAAAAAACCAATACTAACAAAATTAATAAAAATGAAAAAATTGAAAAAAATTTTATGCTAATAATATAAACTAACAAAAGAAAAAAATTAAAAACTATATAGGGAAAAAGAGAAAAGAAAAGTACTAAGCACTACTAACAACAAAACTAAGAAATAAAAATTAAATAATACTATACAGACTTATATTTATTTAAGTATTATATGTACATCAAAGAAAAAAGAAAAAAAAAACTATACCTAAAAGAAAGTTCTAGAAAGAAAAAAAATTTTTTTAGCATTTTTCTTCAGATTATCCTTACCGTATTTTTGTGTAACAATGCACACCTGTTCGTTATTTTGAGCACCTGTATATTATTTTGAAATGAACATGTGTAAATCAATATTGCTAAAATTTAATAGGCATATGACTATAATTATATTTATAGTGAAACTCTTAGGGAGAGAGTGCATTATTTCAGAATGCACATGTGCGTTATTTTGAGGCAAACAGGCGATTTTTAAAAAAGTAGCAATTTCGAAATAACACACATGTGTATTATTATACGAAAATACAGTACGTGCCATTCATTATTTATTTTGCAGGCATTGAAACTTACTTGTGACCTGGTTCCAATTCAGTAGGTGTATTCCCAAATTGAAAAAAGTAAACATTGCTAATCTTTTAAAAAAGATAAGCTAGAATTCCTACATTTGGCGAAAACTTTAAAAAAACTAAGAAAAATTAACAAAAGTACTAAAAGTTATAGAGAGCATAAGTTTTATGCTTTAAAGAATAATATATTTGACCAAAAATAGACTTCTATTTACACTTCTACTACTTTTAACAAAAACTTTAGGGTTAAAGCTCTACTATGTCTTCTATAGTAACAAAATCTTCTACTTGGAAAGTCAAATTCAAAAAAAGAGGTCTTTTTTAACTCTATTTTAGTTTTTTTATATCTGATCTAAAACCTTTTATCCAAGTTGCTTTTAGATAAAGGTTTTGTTATATACAAATATACTAACTCCAAAGTTTTTATAGATCAGAGTTCTTAAAAAATTTGGTATAAGAGATCATTAGGAAAAGTTGAATGATTTGATTTCAAATATATTAAATTATTATTACAAATATTTATAACCTTTAATAAATAATATCTTTAGATTTGCTAGTCCAATTTAGATAATTTAGCTACCAAAATGATTCTCTCAAATAGAGGGTTCTAATAAGCTCAAAATCATAAAAATCTAATTACAAAATTATAAAATCAATATAGATTTGTATATTATTACTATACAGTATAGTCTAGTACAAAAATATAAATATAACAAACCTAAAAGTTATTTTATTTATATATAAAAGTTTTTCAATTTTAACTATTTATTTATAATTTTTTATACAAATAAAAAAATCTAAGCCGTATTTTGATATAATTTTTAGAATTTTGCTAATTTTTACTCTAGATAATATCATTTAGTTCAGAAATTAGGATAAAATTGGATCAGAATCTGGATCAAAAGAATAGCATTTAAATGCAGATCATGCAAATGATGATCACAGAACTTTTTAATATTAGTATATATAGTGCAGTTTAACATAGTTTAATAATATTTATATAATTAAAAAGATATTGTCTATTATTCTTTGTTTTGCAAAAAATAGTTTATATGCTTCTACTATAGCTATTGCCTTCACTATAGTATTTTTATTTTACTAAAGTATAGAAAGGATTTCATTTAACTAATTTTTAAATAAGGCTAATATTAAGTATTTTTAAGTAATATAATATTCTTTAAATCATTTTGTTGACATAATTTTGTATAGCCCAAACCAATAGCAAGTCTTGCTTTAATATAATACAATATAATATAAAGACCAGAACAAAATATTATAAGAATTAGTGATGCATGTATGCTACTAACAAATAATGACCAAGAAAAGTAAAGACATTAAAAAACATCGATATATATTAAAAAAAGCAAATATACCAAAAGTAAAATGCTGTGAACTAAAAAAAGAAATGCTCAAAAGTAAAATGCATTTTAATTTAACAAACTAACTACTAACTTTATACTAATTCTACTAACTAACAGTACAGCAAGCGATACAATTGGCATAAATGAAGCACTACTAAGGGAAGTGCAGTTAATCACGTAATTAGAGTTTACATAGGTCCTGACACCCCCCCCCCTAGTGATAAAACTATTGACCAATCAAATTTAAAAAAACTCAAAACGTCTTTGACCTGAAAATAAGCTACCCACAATTAACAAAAGTCGCTACATAGTAAAGTCTAAATTTTACTAAGCAAATTGAAAAAAATAGATTAAATAAACTTATTCATCAGATCAAAATACACTTTTCACAAAATTTTTATAAGTATCGGAGAATTTTTTATTAATTGACTTTTGATTTTTACGTTCGACGAAAAAATTAAAATTTTTTAAAAAAATATATTCGACGAACGTAAAAGTTAAAAGTTAAATAATAAAAAGTCATCTAATACTTATGAAAATTTTGTAATAAGTGTATTTTGATCTGCTGAATAAGTTTACTTAATCGAATTTTTTCGATTTGCTTAGTAAAATTTGACTTTATTATGTAGCAACGTTTGTCAATTGTGGGGCGAATATATTTTTTTAAAAAATTTTAATTTTTCCGTCGAACGTAAAAATCAAAAGTCAATTAATAAAAAATTCTCTATTCCTTATGAAAATTTTATATTAAGTGTATTTTGATCTGCTGAATAAGGTTACTTAATCGAATTTTTTCGATTTGCTTAGTAAAATTTAGACTTTACTATGTAGCAACTATCTGCGATTAACTAAAAATCGATTTTCTTTAATATGATTGGCTATTTATACTATATATATATATATAGGACGTGATATTTGGGGACCCCCACCCCCTAAAAAATTACTTGATTTTCTGCACTTCCCTAAGTGCTACTAATAAATGATAACCAAGAAAATTGAAGGCAAAAAAAAAATAACATAGCACTAAAAAAAGCAAACTATTCCAAAAGTGAAATACTACTCAAAAGTAAAATGCATTCTAACTGTACTCTAACTAACTAATAATCTAACTACTAACTTTACCAGTATATTAATCCTACTAAATAACAATTAGTATAAATAAAGTACTACAAGTGCTACCAAAAATGATGACCAAGAAAGTTAAAAATACTAAAAAACAATGATATGACACTAAAAAAAGCAAAACATAACAAAGTGAAATGCTGCAAAATAAAAAAATTGCTCAAAAGTAAAATACATTCTAACTATATAATTCTGAAACAATAACACCAAAGTGACAATAACATCAAAGCAACAATGATACCAAAGTGACAATGATACCAAAGTGATGATAATACCAACTAATGATACTAGTAATGTATACCAATAATGAAAAGCATCAAAACTAGTATCTAAAAGCCAAGAAAAGAAATTAATACTAGCCAAAAAAAACTAAAAAGCAACTATAGTAAAAAAAAAAAATAAAATGCCTAATAATAAAATTAAAATTAATTTGACATCACACAGTTACTTTGAGAGTACCTATATGCAATTTATTTTATCACTTTACAAATAAAGCAAATACAAACTTTGTTACCTTATATTAAAGAGCAACAAAATTTTTTCAAACCCTTTCCATCTAGCATCAATGATAAGATAAACTAAACTATCCAAAAAAAACAAACAAGTAGAGAAAATAAAAGAAAATACAGTACAAGACATTTAAAGACTACATTCTCACGATTTGTTCTATTTTCAAAAATTTTATATTGAAATTTGATATTTTTTTAATTTCTTGTATTCTGATTGGTCAAAAATTAATTAATAAAAAATATTTTAAAATAATTTGAAAAAAATTTGCCAATAAAAAGAAGCCAAAACATGTGTCTTGTCCCATTTTTGGTTAAATTTTTATATATTATATAAAAAATACTATATTTTTAAAGCTATATATTTTGAAAAGTTATTATAACTTTTTTAAAAAATAAGGCCATTAAGTTGTAATAAATTAATTTAGCTATAAAATAGTAGCTTCCTTTTTAAAATATCTTTTTTAGATCATAAGTTATTAGCTTTTAAAGTTTGTGTAGTCTTTAAGTGTTGCATACTATAAAAAAAATAACTACAAGATCTAAACAAAAAAAAAATACTAACAAAATTAATAAAAATGAAAGATAAAAGAAACAAAGAAAATTTTATACTAATGACAAAGCCTAACAAAAGAAAAAAAGATCAAAAACTACAAATAGAAAAGAAAAAAAAAGCACCAAGTACTACAAAAGACCAGTACTAATAAATAAAAATTATATTATACTGCACAAACTCATATTCATCAAAATATTATATATAAATCAAAAAAAAACTAAAAGAAAAAGAAAAACTACACCTAAAAGAAAATTTTAAAAAGAAAGAAATTTTTTCTAATATTTTCCTTCAGATTATTCTTATATGTAATTTATTGTTTATTTTACAAACATTAAAACTCGCTCATAACACAGTTCTGATTCAGTATCTATATTTTCAAATTGAAAAAAGTATATTGCTAATCTTTTAAAGAGATAAGCTAGATTTTTTACTTTTTGGCAAAAATTTCAAAAAAAACTAAAAAGAAATAACAAAGGTACCAAAAGTTATAAAGAACCTAGGTTTTATACTTTGAAAATAATATACTTGACCACAAGTAAGCTTCTAATTATACTTTAACAAAAAACTTCAGGGTTATAGCTCTACTATATCTTTTATAGTAATGAAGTCTTTTACTTAGAGAGCTTCCAGAAATCAGCTGATTTGTTTTTTACTATGAGCTCACCTCACCCCTATAAAAAGTTAGATATAATATTTAAAAGTAAATAACTTTTGATCTACTAGACCAATATCGATAATTTAACTACCAACATTATCCTCTCAATGAGAAGATTCTAGCAAGCCCAAAATCATTAAAATCCAATTACTGGATCCTAAGATCAGAATAGATTTGCTTTTTTTTTTTTTTTTTTTTTTTTTTTTT
>QKWP01000495.1:109660-128710 GCA_003550325.1 Gigaspora rosea | reverse complement strand
AATTGTTAATAACTTTTGATCTACCGGGCCAATTTTGATAATTCAACTACCAAAATAATCAACTCAATAAGAGGATTCTAGCAAGCCCAAAATTATTAAAATCTAATTACTGAATCTTAGAATTGGAATAGATTTGTGTTACTATAGAAATTTTATAATTTATTATCATAAAGAATTATAAACCATTTATAGTAACACAAATTTATTCCGATCTTTGGATCCTGTAATTGGATTTTTATGAATTTAGGCTTGCTAAAATCTTCTCATTGAGCTGATCATTTTGGTAGTTAAATCATTGAAATTGGTCCAGTAGATCAAAAGCTATTAACAATTAAAAATTAATTTTTAATTGTTAATAACTTTTGATCTATTGATCCAATTTCGATAATTTAACTACCAAAATAATTAGCTCAATAAGAGGATTCTAGCAAGCCCAAAATCGTAAAAATCCAATCACAGAATCCAGAGATCAGAAAAAATTTGTATTTCTATAAATAATTATAATTTTTTAATAAATTATAAAACTTTTATAGTAACATATATATATTCTGATCATAGGATTCAGTGATTAGATTTTAATGATTTTGGCTTGCTAGAATTCCTTCATTGAGAAGATCATTTTAGTAGTTAAATTATTAAATTTGATCCAGTAAATTAAAAGTTATTAATTATTAAATATTGTTAATAAATCTATAATCTTGGTCAAAAATAATTATGTAACTTTGGCCAGAATTATAAAATTTTGGTTGGAATTATACCTGATACTTTAGCTGACCCACCCACCCCCTAAAATCAGCTAATTTCTAGAATCTCCTTAGAGAACCAAATCTAAAAAGAAAGTTCTTTTTCATCTTTATTTTAGTTTTCTCGCATCCAGTCTGAAACTATTTACTGTATTTGTCTGAAAATAAGTTACCTTTTTTGGGGGATCGTTAAAGCTAGGTGCCTTTATATGTTTTTTTTATTATTTAATTAAAATTAGTGTAAAGGTTAGTTAGAAGTCTAGGTTAAGATGTCTTATAGATAAAATTGCCTTCTCGACAGGACCCCGAAATATATATAGATAGGTCAGGTTAATTATAGAGTTACTAAAAAAAGAAAGATCTGCAGAAAAAACTTCAAAAATAAGCAAAAAATTACTATAAATAGAAAGGATCTGCATAAAAACCTCAAAAATAAGCAAACTTATACCTGACCTATCTATGCATATTTCGGGGTCCTTTCCCGACATTTTTTATTAATGCTACAAGACAGGTTTAGACACTCGTTTCTTGTATTTTTGGTGTTTATCACTTTTTTTCTTTGTTTTTGTCTCGTTGGGCTGATCCGTGACGATCAAAATTTACAATTTGATTGGTTGCTAGTTACGTGATGGCATCTGGCTTTAACAGATCCCCTTTTTTGGCCAAAAAGTTATACAAAAAATCGTAGGAGTAAGGGGAGTGCAGTAAATCACGTAATTAGGGTTTACATAGGTCCTGACCCCCCCCTCTAGTGATAGGACTATTGACCAATCAAATTTAAAAAAACTCAAAAACATCTTTGATCTGAAAATAAGCTACCTCATAATTGACAAAAGTCGCTACATAGTAAAGTCTAAATTTTACTAAGCAAATCGAAAAAAATCGATTAAGTAAACTTATTCAGCAGATCAAAATACACTTACTACAAAATTTTTATAAGTATTGGAGAACTTTTTATTAATTGACTTTTGATTTTTACGTTTGACGAAAAAATTAAAATTTTTTAAAAAAATATATTCAACGAACGTAAAAGTTAAAAGTTAAATAATAAAAAGTTCTTCAATACTTATGAACATTTTGTGGTAAGTATATTTTGATCTACTGAATAAGTTTACTTAATCAATTTTTTTCGATTTACTTAGTAAAATTTAGACTTTACTATGTAGCAACTATCTGCGATTAACTAAAAATCGATTTTCTTCAATATGATTGGCTATTTATACTATATATATATAGGACGTGATATTTGGGGACCCCTACCCCCCTAGAAAATTATGCACTCCCCTAACTTATTTTCAGATTGCTAAATTTTTTGAAAAATTGAAAAACATACTAATAAAAAGTTGTCCAAATACCATGAAATTTTTACTATAGGTGTATTTCGTTACACTAAACAACTTTACTTATTTGAACTTTTGAAGTTTACTTAGTAAAAAAAAGTTTTATATGTAGTGACTGTTAACAATTTTTTTAAAAATTTTCTGAAAATCTTCTTTTGGAGATAGCTTATTTTTGGAAACCTATGGTATTCAAGTTGCTTTTAAATAAAGTTTTTGTTATGTACAAACATACTAACTCCAAAGTTTTCATAAATCAGAGTTCTTAGAAAATTTAGAGTTGATTATTAATTTTTAAAAAAATTATATTTTTTTTAAAAAAAAAACTTTTTTTAAAAAAAATTATTTTCACTACCAATATAAACTTTATAAGCTTGTACTATACTAAATATACAATTAAAATTTTAACTTAATTGGATTATTAGTTGTTAAAATATAAATTAAAATCTAATTTATTATAATAAAGTTTTATATAGTATTTTACTATATATTTAATATAGTAATTTTATAAATAGTAATTATTTTTAAATATTTAAAAATTTATATTTTAACAACTACTAATTCAATTAAGCTAAAATTTTAACTATATATTTAGCATATATATAACGACCCTAGTGTCACCCAGAAAAAATGGTAGCCGGATAAATTTGCCACATTACACATATTTTCAGATGCATATTACGGTAATTTGGATACCTTCGAAAAACTTCAAAAAAATAAATAATGCAATTTTTTTTTATGTATTTATTCTTCATTTAATGTATACATTATATCAAAAATAAATAATGCAATTTTTTTTATGTATTTATTCTTCATTTAATGTATACGTTACATTGAAAATAGAATTATTGCTAAGTTCTGCATAAATACTTTTTTTTTTACTAATTATTGCAATATATGTGTCATGTTGCTAATACATTTAAGCTTATTTTAAAAATCTATATTAAATGCAACCTATTTCTACATATTTATGCTTCATAAATTTTTTTTATATAAAAATTTATATTATGAAATTTAAAAAAATAATTCTTATACCCAGTACATTGTATTCCTATTAAAATCCTTCCAAGTTTTTGGCATTGATATACGATTTTCTAATGCCGCAATATCATCGTTCATTTTTTCTAATGATTTAAAATTTGAGCGAACCTTTTTTTAACCACAAGTGTCCTTTTGGTTTGTTGCGCGATTCTTTCATAAGTTTTTTAGTCTACAAAGAAATTAGAATTTAATAAATAAATAATATAAATATAATGAAATTTTAATTATAAATACTTTATCTAGTACTTCGTGCAAATAATTTAAGTCTGCTTTATAATTGTTTTTCTCTTCATCGCTACTATCTTCATGTCCAACAACTAAATCTTCTTGAATTGATAAAATATTCAAAGGTTGATCTATAGAATTTTCCAAACGGAACACATTTACTAATTCACTATCATAAGAGGAAATTAATGGATAATTCCTATTCTGTTGCACCTATATTAGTATAAAATAATATTAAATAAAGTATATATATATGACTAAAATTAAAAGTTAATTAATTTATCTTCTTAAAGAATACTGGATCAGCTTTTACTATTGAATTAATCAAATGCTTACATAAAAAGAACCGACTTCGAATATATGCAGGACATGCACATATCCATTTAGCTGGATCTGTAAAATACTTGTTATTTGCTTGTACAGATTTTTTTCAAGTTGTTTCCATTCTTTTTTAAACTCTTTATGCTATGGTACCAAGTAACAACCTTGTTCAAGCAATTGAATTTAATATAAGTGCCGATTGACAACTTTTTTTACAAGAATATAGCATAAATGATCAATACATGGTTTATAAAACTTGTATAGATAATCATGCTTAATTTGTCGCCAATGGGATTCAACTGTCATTATAGTTTTAATATGGCTAATATTTGCATTGGCTGCTTGGGCCCATAAATTTCACTTATCTTTAGAATACCACTCTTTTCAAAAATAGATCCATAGTTGAAGCAAACTATTGCTCTTGCAGAATTGCATCATTTCACCAACACATTCTTTCCAAATTTCGTCTGAATTGTAATAAATAGACCATCATATGACAGGCTGAATGATTTTCTACAAGATCCATTACAGTTTTTCGCAAATTCAAGGGACAAAATATTGAGTTTGAATCATTTATAATTCCACAATTAGGATCTATTGCAGAACATGCTTCATGTGCACTTTTTGGATTATAGGTGTAGTATTTATTTATTTTATTTGATGCTAATCGATGCTTAATTGCCCATCGCACATACCAAATGCACAATTGCAAATGAGCTTCAGGCCATACAGCTTGTGCAGCAGCATTAATTTTTGAAAAGTCTTTGTCTGTAAGGATAAATTGAAAATTATTTAAATGATGATCTTTTAAGGCTTGCATCCATTGAAAAAGAATCTCTGTTATATTTGATGTTTTTTAGCTGAAATTAAAAGGTAACTAAGAGGAAACCCAGTGCCATCAATTATTCCTATAATACAATATAATTCACAAGCCAAACTATTTGTACCATATGTAGCATCAATTGTGATTGCATCAAATTTTTTACCAAGCAATTTCTTAAATAATGATGTTAAAAATCCAAGTGCTGGTATAGATGAATTAAGATTGTCTATGATGATTTCTTGGTCAAATTCTTCTAATAAACGTTTAGCAGATAATAAAGGATCTGAATCTCGACAGTATTTTTTACGTGATTCAATAGACCACCAGTAATAAGTTGGTTGAACTGTTAAATTCTCATGCCTATTAATAGAATTTTCTCAAATTTGACACCAAAGTTCTGGTACAGAAAATTCAATATTGCTCTTAATAAAACTTTTAATTTCAAGTGTTGTTGCAACATGTCTTGGTTGTGGATGTAATATTTTGTAAGAATAAACAATTTTAATAAAATCTAAATTCGATAGAATTTCTATCTTTATTATTCCTTCACAATAATATCACTCTAGATAAGTAGATGTATCTCTTTGCTTGTTTACTTCAGAGTGTTTTGCTTGTCATTTTCCAAGCTCAATCCGACAATTGCAGTAATAAACCATAAGAAAAGATTATTTTTTTAATTTTTATCATAGTAGACCCACGAGTAACCATCACCTTCAAAAATTAGAGTAATTAAATGGCGACCAATTTCTAAGTTAATATTTTCATCTGAAATTGCATTAATAAATGATGATAAATTAACATTAAGTTCGATTTCTAATCCTTCATTTTCTTTTCATAAAATTCATCTGTATCATTTAATAAAATCAAAGAATTATATATTGTTTTGGTAATGTCCAAATGACTAATTAATGTATCAGGAATTTTAATTTTTGAACGTGAAAGTTTGAGATGACTTCGGCATTGTAAACATTTTGTTAATAAATTGCCTTCTTCATTTAAGAATTCCACATAATTTCGTATAGAATGATACCCGATGCATGGTTTGGTTTGTTGGTTAAATATAATAAATTTGACAATGAAAATATATCTATCAACACGTTTGTATATATATATATATAAGCTATAAAAAGAAGCACTTATGTATAAAATATAAAAAAAAAGACACCAGATGCAGAATTGTAAGCAAAAAAGTTTCAATTTATATTAAAGCAAATGCAATTTTCACAAGTTTTTCACCAGAAAAAGAGAAATTCAAAGCGAAAATAAATAATTATTATATTTATATAGTGTATTTTTGATTATTATCGGTAATTATAATGTAATAATGATAACAAATCAATTATTGTGGATCATCATCATATGCATGTATAACTCGGCAAATTTATCCAGCTACCATTTTTTCTGGGTGACGCTAGGGTCGTTGCATATATATAGCAATACACTTGTATAATATAAACTTACAAAGTTGTAAATTAGTAATAAAAATATATTTATTTTTAAGAAGTATTGTTTTGCTTTTTTTAAAAAATATTAAGTTTTAAAAACATTATTATATTTTTAACCTATTTTATAACTAATGGTAGTCTTTAACTTAAATTAGTTAATTTTAAAGAATAGAAACTGTAAGGTCACACAAATTAAATTAGTTGGTTCTCATAACATGGGACAAGCAAATAGGACCCGGCCGGCTAGCAAAAAATGTTATATTTAAAAATTTTTTTAATATAAAAATTTTTTTAATTTTTTTTTCAAAAAAAATTTTATTATAACAAAAATTTTTAATTTTTCAAAAAAAGTGACCCGGCTAGGTTATGAGAACCAATTTTATTAGTTTGCATGGCCTAATATCACACTTGATGCCTAGTTATACTAGTCACATGAGTGTAATATAGTAAATACATGTTAAAGTTACCTATATTAAATGATATTAATGTAAATACTAATAATTTTTACTATATTAGCATTGACAAATAAAAAAAATTATTATATAACAATATGTATATAAAAAGATAATAAATTTTATATTAAAAAATAGTTTAGACTATACATGAGAACGAAATTATTTCAGTCTTAAAAACCTGAAATTAAAATTTGACCCAAAAATTTTTTGATTTATTTTACTTAAAACCCAAAATTATTTGATACTTTTTTTGAATAAACGAAATTACAGTTGCACTCTCATATAAGCACCTCCTATATAAGCACTTTTCTTTATAAGCATCTTTTTTCTTGAACCAACTACTATTAATCATATAAAAATTACTTTTTATATAAGCACATTTCTATATAAGACCACTTTTTACTAGTGTGATTATATGGAAGTGTGACTGTATAAGGAATATAAATAGGGAACTGTTATTGCCACCCCTATTTTTGTTAATACCACCCCATCCAGCCTTCGGCCCAACTTCCGACCCAACTTCCAGCCTAAATCATATGACCCAAGCTACAAAACAAAATCACATAACCAATAAAAATTTTGTCTAAAACTACTTAGTAACACAAATTTATGGTGCATAATTCATATAACCTTATTATTCAATCAAATTATAGTATCAGAATTATAAGATTTGAAAGAATTTTTATTAATAAAATTCTATAAAATCTTATAATTTGCAAAATTTTATTAATTAAACCTAATATTATGCACTAAGTAAACTTGTTTAGCATCTAAAATACATCAAATTAGCATAATTATTTTTATTGGCCAGAGCGTAGCGACAGTCTATGCAAAGTGATACAAAAATTACCTTCCTGATGTGCTTCAATTGTAAAAATCTTGACAAATTTTACCTTTTTGATATACTTGCATATAGATGATGTAATTCTTATCAGAAATGGAATTTGGAAATTTTTTGTCTGTCCGCATGCGTGTTTATATTTGTGCTTTAATGTTATCACATATGCATATTAACGCGTTTGTGTAATATGATGAACATCATATGATGTGCTCCAGACATATAATGCTATGCATTAGCCTAGTTTTATTTGAAATTTAGAGAATAGATGCATAATTTTGAATTTTTGATCAAAAAAGTCATATTTAAGCAACTTTTCTCCAAATTTCAAATAAATGAAAATAATTATGCCAATTTGGTGTATTTTTAGATACTAAACAAGTTTACTTAGTGCATAAAATCAGAATTAATTAGTAAAAGTTTGTTAATCATAAAATTTTACAGAATTTTATTAATAAAATTCTATAAAATCTTATTATTATCAGCAAATTAGGGAATTGCTATTCACACTATAGATTTTTGCTATTCGCATTATAGTTACACAAGATTTTCTATTTTTAGAATTTATGCACTTGTGTTATACAAAGACTGGTGCATTGTTTTTGCAAAAATAATTTTTGGTTACACACCACTAATGTCGTATAATATTACACAAGTCTAATTTTGGTAACCTAACCTGGGTCGGCCAGCATTAAGCTTAATACTAGTGGGCACTATCATGATAATGCCCTTTAGCGGAGTTAGACATAATTCCGGCCCACCCAAACCCTAAATCTAGCCAATCACTATATATATACTAGATGCATATGTTCTAGATTTAGAGTTAGGGTGGGCCTCTAATCCCGCCAGAGCATTATCATAATAGTGCCCACTAGATTAAGCTTAATGCTGGCTGACCCAGGGTTAGGTTACCAAAATTAGACTTGTGTAATATTATACAACATTAGCGGTGTATAACCAAAAATTATTTTTGCAAAACAATGTACTGAGCCTTTGTGTAACCTAAATGCATATATTATTTTGAATTCTAAAAATAAAAATTCTTGTGTAACTATGGTGCGAATAGCAAAAATCCATGGTACAAATAGCAATTCCCGCAAATTATATATATGTAATTTTACGTAATGTTATAGAATGAATAGTCATTATTTTATTGTATTTTATTATTATTTTATTTTGTATTTTATTATCATAAGAAGTTGAATATTTAGAATAGTTTATACCGCTTATATCGCTTATAATGCTTATATCGCTTATAACACTTATATCGCTTATACTGCTTATACCGCTTATACCGCTTATACTGCTTGTAACGAATATACTGCTTATAATGCTTATAACGCTTATACTGTTTAAACCGATTATATCGCTTATGTTGCTCTTGTAAATTAACGCTTATAGCGCTTATTCTAAAATGTATTTAAAGGCACAGAATTTCCCTTAGTCAAGGTAGACTAGAATAGATCCAGACATTGTATTTTATCTTTACCTTTATATTATTATCCTCCTCTCTTATTATTAATAAACTCTTGGGATTACTAAGGAACAAACACCTTGGAAGCCCTTTTGTTAAACTAATAAACTGCCTATTATCTCTTGTTGTTTTATACCGAACTGCCCTTAGAGAAGAGTATAATGTCTTACAGACTAAGGAATTATACCTACCTCTTGGACACCGCTATAAACCGATAAAGGATCCCTGTAGCCGTGTCGTTGTTATAGTAAGAAGTAAAGCTACTATAACATTTGGTGCCTTCTGGCGGAAAGCATTAAAATTTGTTGGAAATATTAAAAATAATTTAAAACTAGTTGGACATTACCTCCATGATGGTATTCTTCTTTAGAAACAGAATATCCAAAGGATATTATTTTTGGAAAAAGAGGCAACATAAAAGATTCTCAAAACAAAAGCAACAACAAGAAAAACAACAACTTTATTAACAATGGAATGGAATAGTGAAGTCAATTTCTAGTCTTTTAATAGAAAACAACTATTATTTTTCACTTGAAACATGGACACTTATAGTTCAACTTTGCAGCCTAATAACTAAACTTCTTGTTTAAACAAATTAATACTTTTCTTACTCTCTTAAAAATTATTCATGGACTCTTCTTTTTGGATAACTGGTTTTGGAATTATTCTAAAATGAAATAATAATAGACATTTTATTTTATCTTTTAAAAACACAGTAGTTTATTTTAGATACAGAATTTTTGGAAACAATATTATTTTTGAATCCAACTCTTGTTGAGTTGAGGCAAAGGCTTAAAATATTAATTCATATTTATTGGAAGGAAACCAATTCTAATGGAATTGAGGCAAAGGCTTAAAATCTTATTTTTTTTTCTTATTGTAAGGAAACCAATTTTAACTAAATTGAGGCAAGGAATGCTTGAACGAATTAATACACTTTTATATTTTTAGGACACTCAACTAGATTTATACTTTATTTCGATAAAACCAAAGCTCTAAATGCCGAAACCCCCAAATTAGAAAGTTAACAGCAACCTGTGACGTATATGCTATCGCAGAGCGAAGCAACAAATTTTACCCATTTCCCGATTTTTAGTGAACAATGATAAATATATGCTATAGCGAAACAGTTCCTTTATTAATGCACATTTATTTAATTATACTCTTATTTACATCAATCTTAATTTAATACATTTTACCCACTTTCCACAAACCCGATTTTACTTTACAAACCACCAAATCCGATCCCTAGACATCTGTTCTTATCTACCACCCTAATCTACCTCTAATTACAGACTCCAAAAACCCATCCATTCGAAACCCAATCCTAACTATTTAACACCTCCAAATCCTACACCTAATTTCTGAATCCTAGTCCCAAATCTAATCCCAAACAATTATTCCTAATTACACCATCCTCGGATTATCAACTTAAATCTAACCATCTGTTTCCCTTTCCCAGTCCCATTCTAAATTCCAACGCAAGACCTCTAACTACCTAAAACCCATCTTCTACTACTCTAAACCCGACTCTATTCAACCAAAGAAAGAATCGTATCTACACAAACGTTCGGTCTTACCCCCAAATCGACTAAGAAGGCTACCACTCGAATGACTGAGCCATATACGTTTTTGACGAATTTAATCCACCAATACCTTCGATCTAAACAAGAAAAAGTCGATTGAAAAGCTCCCAATTAGAAGACTACCATACGAAACCGATTGCTTTGAGTCATTATCTTAAAAAAAAAAAAAAAGAGATGATTAGTTAAAAAAAAAAAAAATATATATATATATATATATATGATACTTAGCTAACACTGGAATGGACCACAAGACAAAGATCTAATAGGAACCTGTACGAACAAGACCTTTCCGAAACATAGGAAGAAGTAGTTCAAGACCGACTCAAAACTACCACAAGCGCAAGGACTCCACACTAGAAGGTGAAACGACAATTATTGCAAGAATATGTCGACGCCGAAGAATGACAATGCCAAAGACAAAAGACCACTAAATCCACGAAGAACCCGACACCAACTACCACGATGAAGATTCTGAGTTCCTAGAACATCGACTCGAAGATGTAACGACGATGGTCCCAAAATCTTTGCTCTAGTGAAAAAAAAATAGAGATTATTAAATTAGCATGTAGTAATCAGAAAAATTTAAATTTAACCGTACACATGATCTTTTAGTGTAACGTAGTCATTATACTATGATCAAGACCGATACTATAGGTAGTGATTGACCGGAACCGTGAAAAATCTATGCGTAATACGACTACTCGAACCACTTACTTCGGAGCTACATGAAGTATGCGACGAACATTAAAACAATTAATTGGGAAAGACAACAATAGACAAAGACTTTAACAAATTTGATACTTTACACTTAAAATCTTAGATACAGAAACCGTAAAACTTTATTATTTATTTTGAAACACTTTTAACATTTTATAATTAGATAGTATATAATTCTTTTAAAAATTATACTGCATTAGAGAAGGAATTTACAGAGTAAATTTTCTTAAGGAGATGGAAATGTTATAGAATGAATAGTCATTATTTTATTGTATTTTATTATTATTTTATTTTGTATAAGAAGTTGAATATTTAGAATAGTTTATACTACTTATATCGCTTATAACGCTTATATCGCTTATAACGCTTATATCGCTTATACTGCTTATACTGCTTGTAACAATTATACTGCTTATATAACGCTTATAACGCTTATACCGTTTATAACGCTTATATCGCTTATATTGCTCTTGTAAATTAACGCTTATAGCGCTTATTCTAAAATATATTTAAAGGCACAGAATTTCCTTAGTCAAGGTAGACTAGAATAGATCCAGACATTGTATTTTATCTTTACCTTTATATTATTATCCTCTTCTCTTATTATTAATAAACTTTTGGGATTACTAAGGAACAAACACCTTGGAAGCCCTTTTGTTAAACTAATAAACTGCCTATTATCTCTTGTTGTTTTATACTGAACTGCCCTTAGAGAAGAGTATAATTTCTTACAGACTAAGGAATTATACCTACCTCTTGGACACCGCTATAAACCGATAAAGGATCCCTGTAGCCATGTCGTTGTTATAGTAAGAAGTAAAGAAGGCCTCCCTACTGTAACAGTAAGATATTACGGCCCGTAATATTACAAAAATCTTATGATCGATGCGGTAGATTACACAATATATTACGCTATATTATAGTAATATTATGGTTATTATTTTGAAATATTTCGAAATATATTGCAGATAAAAAAATGCAAATTACCCTCTACAGGGGTCGCGTACTCATGCAGATTAATAAATTAATGCACGCAAGAGGTAATATTTTAATATTTTCATATTGTTTCACAATATATTGCAAATTTTTGCAAATTTTCAAAATTTTTTAAAAAATAAATAAATGATATACATATTCATATAAGGAAAAATCTAGAAAGTGCACCTGTGTATTTTGTGCCCTAATGTACTAATAATTGATTTCGCGTAAAGTTAAGGGTAGGTAGAGTTAGGGTTAGGATTAGAATCAAAATTAGTACAGAATCGCAAGAGGATCATTTTTTGTTAGAAGCGCAACAGGGGTTACCCTAGTGAAATTTTGAGATATCAAAATAGAAGGCACAAAGTGCACGGGGCACTGACTAGTCCTGTCCTTCATATAATTATGCTTTTTTACAGATTTTCGCAATATTTCGCACGGTTTCGCAATTTAATATAAAATTTTATATTTTATTTATTATTATTATACATTATATTTTACATTTATTTTTTTTTTGCTTTGACAATCCTGCTTTTATTAACTAAGAAGACTGCATATCTTTGTATACAAAATTTCAGTTTATAGCTACTACCTAAATCTCTCCTTTCTCTAATAAAAACTCACTCGCGCTACATAATATCCACTAAGTGCGATCTGCTACAACAACAATTTTCTCAAACAGGGGCATGCAACTCTCTGCACGTGTTCCCCCGTAATCACTAATTGGCTGCTGTTAGCCTTGTCAAAATTGCCAATTTCTTTAAATCTCCTCACCTAGCTTCAATAGTGGAATGATTTCAATTTGAGAACAAAAAGAAAAAAGATACAAGCAAGAAATTTAAAAGGGAAGTAAAAAAAAGGGGAAGCTACATAACCTAAGCGAAATACCAAATACAACAAAAAAGAAAAGAAGAAAGAAAAAAAAACAAAGAAAAAAAACTAATCTATAACAAACACATAAAAGAAATGTGTGGACGTAAAAATTATATAATACTGTATAGAAACTCTACCAAAGTATTATATGTAAACTATATAGCAAAGAAATATACACTAACAAACTACGCCTAATTTTATAAAAGAAAAGAAATTTCTACGAATATTCCAGAAAAATCTCTGACACGTCATTCACTGTTTATATTGTAGCAAAATGCGCACTTGTAACGTTGACTCCAATTAGGTAGGCACAATTCTGATTTGGAAGGAGTAAACACTGCCGATCTTCTGGAGGGTAAGCTGGATTTCCCACTTTTTGGTGAAATTTCGAGAAAACCAAAGGAGAGTACCAAAAGTACCAACTTGTAAAGAACTGAAAGAGTATATGCTATACAAAATATTATATTCAACCAAAAGTATACTTCTACTAATGTTTCTACTCCTTTTGACAAAAACTTTAGAGTTTTCGGCTCTACTACGTCTTCTATAGTACCAGAGTCTTCTACCAGGGAGTCAAACCCAAAAGGAGAATTCTTTTTCAGATCTATTTCAGTTATCTCAACATTCGATCTGGAACTCTGGTTCCCAGTTGCTCCAGGGTAAAGTTTTGTTGTGTATAAGTATAATAATTGTATAGTTGTCATAGGTCTGTAGTTGTGAAAAAGTTGGTACAAGGGATCGTTGGAAAGAGTTTTTTGTTTAGACATCTAAAAATCTATTTTACTTCATTTTATATTTATTAAATATACATTTTCTATTAATATTATATACTTTATTATATATTACATTATTATATAGTATTATTTTTACATTATTACAAATATTTTAATTGCTAATCCGGATAAGATCGGCACTATTTTTATATTAGAATTTGGGGGAAATTACTATGTTTTTTACTATATGCTGAAATCTGACGTCGGTCCAATGAAAAGTATTTTTTTATTAAGTTAACAGCTCATGTCAATTAATTGAAAGTTGTAGAGCTCACTGAGACGCATCCAATGGTAGTTAGTCATTCAATTTGACCCAGTGTACGCTGAGATATCGGCAAAAAACAATTGGCCGACTATATAAAATTCTATGTAAACAAACTAGAAATTTTATATAGTCAGCCAATCGTTTTTTAACGATATCTCAGCGTACACTGGGCCAATTTGAATGATCTAACCACCATTAGATGCATCTCATTGTGCTCTACAACTTTCAATTAATTGATATGAACTGTTAACTTAATAAAAAAAATACTTTCATTGGACCGACATCAGATTTCTGCATATAATAAAAATTTATATTGCACTTATCCCTCAAAATTTACTATTGTCCCAATATGATAATAGTGCCAATCTTATCTGGATCATCAATTAAACTTTTCGCACTTCATCACATCTAATTCTATTATATATGTTGTACCTCAGATCGATCCTTACGTTAGATTGACGCCGGCCTAAATTAGATTAGGGTTAGGGCAAAATTACGGTAAAGTTAGAAGTTAGTTTAGGCCAGCTGTTGCCGATCATTTAATGCTAGTCAATTGATAGTCATCTGATGTGTGTCAGATTCAATCTGACGCAAGTTTTAATCTGAAGCACAACATATATACAAAAAACTATCTAAACACTTATTTTCGCTTACCCTATAGTTAGCTATAAAAAAATAAACTATTATATTCCTAATATTCGCTTATATTCGCTTATATTCACTTATATCGCTTATATTTGCTTATATATGCTACTTCTTGCAAAGTGCCGGAAAAGTTAGAATTAGTGTTCCAGAAAAGTCGGGTCGTTTTTTGTAAAGTTCTGAAAGAAGTAAGAAATAAATAAAATAAAATAAAATTTAAAAAAATAAGTAAAAAAAACAAACAAAAAACAAAACCAAAAAAATAACAAAAAAACAAAAACAAAAAAAAAAATAAACTATCATATTTGCTTATATTTGCTCATATTCGCTTATATTCAATTTTATTCATTTATATTCGTGACTTCTTGCAAAATACCAAAAATGTTAGAATTGGTGTTCTTGTAAAGTGCCAGAAAGTCAAATCATTTTCTTGCAAAATTCTAAAAGAAGTAAAGGATAAATAAAGTTAAATAAAATTAAAAAATAAGTAAAAAAAAAAAAGAAACCAAACAAAAAACAAAAATGTAAGCAAACTAAATAAAAAAATAAATAAAGCCCCAAATCTCCATTTCTCTGAAGTAAAAGTTTGTGATTTTGCAATTTAGAAATCATTGAAGGTTTTTGCAAAGTGCCAGAATAAAATAAATTAATAAAAATAAAAAAAAAACAAAAACA
Source organism: Gigaspora rosea (assembly GCA_003550325.1). Lineage (NCBI taxonomy): Eukaryota > Fungi > Glomeromycota > Glomeromycetes > Diversisporales > Gigasporaceae > Gigaspora > Gigaspora rosea. The sequence continues at coordinate 113,499 of QKWP01000495.1, read as the reverse complement.
AAAAACATGAAACGAAAAAATAAATAAAGCAAAACCTTGCAAAAACTTGCGAAAACTTACAAAAACTTGCGTTCTTGAAATTTAGAAATTCTAGAGAAATAAGTTGCGTTCTTGCAAATTGTCTAAAGACTGAATTGGCTTGCGCAAAGTGCTGAAAAGTTATTAGATTTATTGCAAAGTGCTAGTGGTAAAGTGTAGAAATAAAATAAAAAAATTAAAAAATAAAAAAAAAATAAAACAAAACAAAACAAACCTAAAAAAAATGAAACCAAACCAAAAAAAACAAAAGAAAAATGAAAAAACAATATAAAATTGATAGAAGATCTAAATTATAAACAAAAAAAATAAACAAAGATCTAATCTGATCTTGTAGTACAATTATTGAAAATTATCAAAACATTTTGAAAATATTAGTCAAACGCGTCCTTGATATGATCCAGGTTACAGATCTACTGATCCAGCTTGGCAGTCCTAAAATATTTCAAATATATTCGAAATATTAAAAAAGAAAAAAAAAGAGAGAGAAAGAGAGAAAGAGGTAAAAGGAAAAGAGGGTAAAAGGGAGAGAAAGGTAAAAAGAAAAGAGGAGTAAAAGAAAAAGAGAGTAAAAGGGAGAGAGGTGTAAAAATCAGTCAAAACGGTTTTTTTGTTTTAAGTTTTTTCACACTTTTTGTAGAATATATTTTTATAATCTAAAACACATTACAGATCAAATGGGCTTAAGAAATTTTGAACTTTGTTTTTTTTTTTACTTGGTAATTTAGGTTGAAATTTTTGTAATACGGTCAAAACACTATATAATCGTTAAAGATCTGTTAATCATTATATATCATTACAATTAAAAAGTGAAAAAAAAAACAAAATAAAAGATCAAAAGATTTAATCTAATCTTGTAGTACAGAATTTGAACATCGTCGAACTATTTCGAACTATTGAAAAATTAGTCTAATGCACGATTCAGGTTACAGATCCACTGATCCAGCTTGGTTTTCTAGTCCTAAAATATTTTGAAAGGGTTTGAAACATTTTGTAACTTTTTTCGAAATATTTTGAAACTACTTTCGTAATATTTCAAAAATTTGATATTTCGAAATATTTCGAAATATATTATGTAATATTTTGATTATATTACAGTTCAAAAACCTTATATAAGATTACGCTTAGAGGTGCAAACATTTCTTAAGGTAGTTACTACCTACGTCACTATGGCTATGATGTAGAAGCTGTACTACTTTAGGTTTATATTGATGTAACGTAAGTGACGTGACGTTTGACGTTTGACGTAATGACATAACTAATGTAGCATAATGTGACTAGTGTAGTATAACATGACTAGTGTAGTATGACGTAACTAGTGTAGTATGACGTGATAGTGTAGTATGACGTGATAGTGTATTATGACATAATAGTGTAGTATGACGTGATAGTGTAGTATGACGTGCTAGTGTTATAGTGTAGTATGACGTAATAGTGTAGTATGATGTATTAGTGTAGTATGGCATGACAATGGTAGTATGACATGATGAAATAATAGTGGCTAATGTGGTATAATATGACTAGTGTGGTATAACGTGACTAGTGTGGTATAACTAATATAATGTATGGTGCGACGCTTTTGTGAAATTATTCGTGCACGATGAAAACTTTATTTGTAACTTGCATATATTTTAAATTTATTATCTTTCAATACAGTACAATTACGGAAAAAAAATTAGCTAAGTATACAAAGCTTTTTCAAAAATTAAAAAAAAACTTTGTTCTTGCTAGAACTCATTAATAATTGAAGTTTAAATTATATGTAAAGGAAAGTAATACTTCATGGCTTTAAAAATCAGAATAGCTATAAGCAGTTATAGAATTTTTGAGCTTTTTACGGATGATTTTATAGAACTAATTGTGCAATTCAAATTATTTTGCTTAATATATTTTTCATTAGGCAAGCTAAATATATGCGAGGTTAATTGGTAGGGCATCACAGATAAGAAGCTTGACAATGATCTTAATTAACTTGTTATTTCTGATTTATTATATGGAAGGAAGATTTATTTTGCAAACAATTCAATTTCAGTTCACATAAGCTACAAAGGTAAGAAATATTGTACAAATTTCTTACAAAACCAATAATTTATTAACAAAACTATTCATTATCTGATTCATTTTTATCCTGCCTAATATCGTGACTGCTCCATAAATGAGATATTAGGCTCAAACTTGATCCCTCTGCAACTATAAATCGTGCATTACATTTTTCGCCAACTCATTTAATATAATATAAGTACCATATGTAATATGATTAGATTTTTCTTTTGTAGCTTTGTTTGATTTAAAATATTTCCACACCCAGCTTCGTTTTCTTGATCCATCTATATAACCTAATCTTTCAGATGTTTTATTTTCATTTACATCGTTTGCTCTTTCTAATATCTAACTATTAGGTTGGCCAGTAAATAGCTCGTCGAATAATTGGACCAGTGGAGATAGTAAACTGTTTTCTTCCAAAATTTATATATAAACCCGAGGTTTGACCTTATTAAAAAATTAATAAGGCACAATATTAAATTTATATTTATAATATTTATTTTAATAAATTTTAATGAATTTATAATATTTATAATATTAGATTAAGCAATGATACTGAAATACAGCACAAGTGATGATTCTTTTTATTTCTTTTATATAATAGTAGCTCTTAATATATTTTTGATACTTGTTACTAATATCCTTTTCTATTCTATACAAATTAGGGAAATGATAAGTTCCACTTTCTACAATATGCAGAATTCTTTATCGATTTTAACCTCACCCCATTTTTATGCGTCAGTGCAATGAAACGTCGTGAAATAACCAGAGATTAGATTAAAGTAGAAATTACTATAGTATATACCTGAAATATATTATAATCCATCTAGATAATCTGTTAATCTAATACTGCTTGAGTTGGGACTTTCTTAATAAGTTTAATCTCTAATCGTGTCATTGATGTATTCTAAATGTACAACCCTATAATTTAAGGCTGTGGTTAAGATTCATAAAGGCCTTTGTTTAGACAATAGCGCATATTGATAATCATTGTTGAAATTTTTGAATTGTTGATACGTTTTAAGTTAAATAAACTTCAAATATACATATTATAGATTCTTTGTTAATAGAATGAATATCTTATCATTCATGATTCAATTGAACTAATTTGTATACTATGATTTGAATAAAAAGTTTAACATATGGTACTGTGTATACTAGAACTTTTACTACTAGTAATATGTACATTGTATTTTATAGTCGCTCAAATTTGGTAAATTTTATTAAATCAAAATATGCAATATGACTTTATACCATTTAAGCGCGAAAAACGCTTATAGGCGTTATTTTGAAAATCAAAGTTATTTTTGGAAGGAAGATATACAATCGACCTACTATAAATGCATCCTTATAAATGCACTTTTTATAAGTGTGTATAGTAATGCAAATGGCTGGCTCGGCTCGGCTCACAGCTAATGTTTATAAAGCTGAGCCAACTCTTCGGCTTTACAACCAGAGCTGAGCTGATCATTCAGCTCCAAAACTAGAGCTGAGTCATATATGCCAACCAATTTCAAGCCAACCGATTATAAGTATTGAATTTTTTTAGCATTACAGTAGGACCCCGAAGAACTCTGATATAACTCAGATCCAGACTCAAAATTTTAATATAACTTTATACACTTAATTTTATTAAAAGCTTTATACAAAATTATTATATAAGTTCAAATTTACTATAAATTATACAATTTCAGATCTGAGTACCAGTATGATCATGTTAACCACCAAAGCCAAAAACATAATTACACAAAAAAAAGTGA